>JASANE010018035.1:0-57448 GCA_030248225.1 Trileptium ribeirensis
GGAGCTTTAGCAGACTCTCCTGCGTTAACGGATGGGCGGAGCGACGCCCGCCGGGTATCGTTGGACTCAGCGTCCAACGGCGGTTCGAACGAGGGGTGATATCGCCACTGGGGCGGTAGGAGTAAAAACGGTACTAAAATTGGTGCGATTAGAGAGAGTCGTGGCTACAATGGGGGCGCGTTTGTTGGTCGTACGGGTTAACGGAGCGGCGGAGCGAGACCCGCCGGGTATTTTTGGCAATGTCTCGTCGAGACGAATCAAATGAGGTGCGATTTGCCCATTTTAAAGTAGAGTGAAAAAATCTCGAATTGTCGGCGCCCATCAGCAGTAGACAACAGCTTTCAAGGCAATTTCGCGTGGCTGCCGCGGGTCAGCGGGGATTCAGGCGGAGGTTCAAAGCATATGGTTGGATGCAACTAGTCGCGGTGAACAAAACGAGGGGTCGCATGAGCCGGTTCTGACGCGGGGTACGGCGACGGGAATGTCGGAGAGTGGTGGCCTTGTATCGGTTGCATACCGCAATAGGCTACAGAAACAAGGCGGTTTTGCCTAAAAATCGTCCACAGGACACACACACATAAATAGATACAAGTACATATTTTATATATGATATGTCCTAACTACATGGAAAGTAACAGTCCGGGTTCCACGTTGACACTCCTACCTAGCGTGAGTAGCGATTGTCTCTACGTGTTACGGGCGAAGTTCTGGCGTTGTCCGGAGCGGTTTTGGATGTCCGTCCACGATTCCCAATGTGCTCTACTAGCCTGTTCCGGTTATTTTTTCCGGATCAGGATACCGTAGACGATGGCGGGCCTTCGAATTAACCCGGCATCCGTCGTTACGTATGCTTGCAACAACCATCAAAAACGTGATTTCCACTTGTCCTGTCTTGTTGTTTTCCGTAACCATTACTCCTTGTATCGCTAAAACCAAGTAAATTTGACATCTTTGATTTCGGTTTTAACAAACTTGTTTTCTTGAACGTGCAGTCGGGGGCCTCCTATTCCCGGACGGTCGTGACCGTCAACCCTACAACACATATGGTCGGCTAGTTGGATTCTCAACCAAGTTCCAGTTTCCATCGGTGTGGGAGTTTCATTTTCAGTCCTACAGGTCGGTTGAGGCAGCTCACTTCCTCATAGTTTGGTCAGGTTACCACACTCGTCCCTAGCAAAATCGTAAGTTACTACAAAAGAACAGAACGGTTATTTAACATAAATAACATTTTAGGCAAGTTGGTTCACGAGTGCAAGTAATATTGTTATGCAAAATGGTTCATAAATACGAGTGATAATGCTATACCAAACGGTTCACAAATACAAATGGTATTTTGTACAAAACAGTTCATACACTTTATACAAAACGGTTCGTACATTTTAAAATACAACATCGGTTCATGCATTTTATACAAAACGGTTCATACAAAACGGTTCATACATTCTATACAAAACGGTTCATATATTTTTATACAAAACGGTTCATACATTTTATACAAAGCGGTTCAAGGCGATTAGTGACATCTTTATACAGAACGGTCATGCGCCAACGCGTCCCAATGTAATTTTGAGTGTGAAAGTCCTGAAATGCTCGTGACATGGTCGGAGCGACCCTGTTACATATGTTGCTAAATTACAAAACTTTTATCGCGTACGTAGTGGAAAAATTATAGTTCATCGCTTTTGCAATCCCAAACTCACTTGACAAAGGCACAACCCAAGTGTGCGCGCCTGAAGTGGACTCACACATTAACCAAAATAATTTAAATGTTTAAACAAATGAAATTACAATTTGGGTGACGTTGTGGATAGCCAAGATGAGATATTCCGTGTAAGCGGGAGCTCGATAACCATCCGGGTTGAGAAAGGTGGTTGTGATTAGGGGTGAGAACAGGGGAAAGGAGAGGGTTCATGTGTACTAGGACCAGTTCTGGCCCTAAGGGATCCCAGCTGCACCACCATTTCTCTTGGTGTGGTGCCCGGACAACCCCGGCTTCTACGACTCCCCGGTGATCTCTGCGATGACCTAGGGGAACCGCTTAGCTTAGTAGGCTGCCGGCGGGTTAACCAGGGTGTTCGGCCTGGCCCCTATATCGGCCCACGTATCTAGTGGTACGAAGGTCCCCCTGAGGGAGAGTCAACCCCTAAGCCTGCTCACAGGTAATAAGGCTGACTCGCCTTTCCCTCGATTTTATTCAAGTTCCTAAATGGAGGCGCGATTCCTTGTTATAGTCGGGTACGCGGGAGCCTAGTTCAGACAATAAATTTGGTTGGTTCCACTGGAGGTTCCTTGCCGAACCGGTAGCTTGAGGGAACTCCTGGAGCTCAATCCCCAGTGTTCTTATCTAGCGCGAGTAAATTTGTGTGAAGCCGTGCACCAACTACTGAGCGGGCCTAACTATGAATTTCGGGACTAAACCTAAGCTTCAAAATTTAGCCTTAGGTTCACTTAGGATTTTGATTATTTTAAGACGCTGATTCAATCGCTACACTAAACACATATCGCCTACTATAAGTTTCAGACTCTAACAGGTTATTTAAACACATTGCAAGTTATTACATTCGAATAACCAAGATAATTTTTATGTACAACAAAAATGTATGGGTACCTCGCAGGGCAACCCGTGATATACTTAGGTACCGAACGGGTGATGTGATTCCTGATTAATTCCCACGTAAAAATCATTTCAACTTGCGCCTACGTTTTGTACCCCGTGGACCGCCTTACCCGCCTGACAGGACGCAGAAACGCACTTTCCTTGCCTACCGTTGGTTGGCTTCGCTCGTGAAAACGCCCTGAACTATCAGACACTCTCTTGTCATTAACCTCCTTTCACTCTGTACTCCACCTGTGTGCTGTTCGTTATCTTGAGGCCGGGCGTCAGCTGCTGTTTACTTGGAATGAAAGTTTGTCCTCAACCTCTGCGCGCGCCAGGGTCAGGCTAAAACACGGGTCGTTATCAAAAGAGGGATGCGCTGCCGCGTCTCCCGAATTTTGCCTGCCTTGTAAAGGATTTCTAAAATTGATGATTTTGACATGAAAACATGGCGCTATACCAAAACCCACGGTGTCTAAAACAGTTTACGGGTCCGCGCCTATAAATTTTCTTTTACCGAAAAGCTTGGAGAGCCAATTGATTCGTATCCTTCTCAGGGCCGTAGCTCGACTAACGGGTGCAAGCACAACCATTTCCATAAAATTTGACTCGACTATACGCTGCAGCTGACTCCGTCTCATTTCTTAATCTAGTGGGGCACTTCTCCTAGTGCCCTCGCTTTAAATGAAGGTCCGCAGTCATTTACAAGCGTGAGTAGGACGCGCTGCCGCATCCCTCAGCAAAATGCTTAATTTGAGAACCAAAAAAAGCAGTGATGATTGAAGTTTGAAAACACTCCGGATGCCCCTGTATGATTAGGATAGTAGATTTGCAAAACCGTGAGAAGTGGGGAAGACAACGCACGAAAGGTCCGGATACGTCGCTCCCTACGGAGCAGCCGCATCGGCCCATCGATAGTTGTTCCATTGTAAAAATACGTGACGGAGTGCTCTACCGTGTCTAAACGGCCTGAGACCCGTTTTAATTTTTTGAGGTTAGTTGACTGAAATTTTTGTTCGGAGCGAAACGAATCTCAGAGTAGAAGCTCAAATTTCTGGGGCTAGCGTCAGGGTCCCGTTCTTAATTTCTTTCAAAATGCTCCACGCGTGCAAATGACTACGTCCGTCCTGAGCGGACCGCTCGCTCTGCTTACCCAATAACTGGGTCTTTAAGTCGTGTGACCTGGAGTTATTTGCGATGAGTCTCCTACAACCTAAACTCGTCTCAAACTGCTAATCCGAAAGCGAGCGCGAATGAAGCACGCGTCGAAAGAAGCTCCATTATCCTTTGTGGACCGTAAAAAAATCGCAAATGTTTTGTGGTGCCATTTTCAGACGGGGTCCTAGACTGATTGATGCAAATTGCTAAAGTCTTCTACCGTGGCTAAACGGCCTGGAAGACTGGGTTTTTTAGACAACTTGACCGGGAACGATTAGCTGAAACGCTCAGGGATCAAACGCTCGAAATTTTGATGGGGAGTCTAGCGCGAATCCTCATTGATACTCAACTAACCCTTGCCTTAGCGGCTGCCTCCAGGTCAACACGCTATTAGTTGCTTATGCTAAACATCTGACTTCAAACCTTACCCCTCCCGTGTCCCGATGTCCTTCCCCCTCCCCGTATGTGTTCCTTATTCTTTACCCCTTCACATCACTAAAATTTCGCCCCCGCGTCTAAAACTAAAACGGCGACCCGGCGAGCGGGGAACCAGTCGAGCATTCGTGATTTGGGAGCAGTTTAGCGCGTGGCTTTCTTGCTTTTGTTGGGACTGCACTTACGAGTGCATGGAGCATCCATCGGATGCCCCCGCACGCACAAGGGCAGCCCCGGCCAGCGAAATTTGAAACTTTGAAGAGTCACTAGGGGGCTCCGTCCTGTGCTACACAGTGGGAGACACCCCTAGGAAAGAAAACCAAGCAAGCAGAAAACGAAATCTTTGAAACCTTACAGCTAAAGGGCGACAACCGCCCGACTCCACAAACAGACCACTTGGTCTGTGCTAAAACTCGACTGGCTCCGACGCTGCGTAGGGCCTTCTTCTTTTATACCTTTAGTCTACCCCCCTTCGTTTCCCGGGCCCCTTTTTAAGTCTGTATAATGGTACGATGTGGCACGATTTTCAAATTTTGAAAATACCGCTCAACCTATGCTAAACATAAAATAAAACAGAATAAAACGACACAACATATAGGAAAACTAAACCTTTCAAGCACTGCCAGGAAAATTTTGAGAAATGACCAACGGCTACATTAACATACAGTCGCCTGCTTTACCCGGGCCTTATAGTAGCGATGTAAAAGAAAAGATGCCGACAACAACAACAAACCCACAATGCAGTGGCCGACAGATGCCAATAAAAGAAAAACCTCGCACTGGTCGGCGCGACCAATTTTAAGACGATAAATATACGAGCGCTCAGAGCGCCGACATCGTAATAGAATTTGAGTGTATTTTTAGTGATTGCGGACCAACGGAGGACAGTAGGCGGCCGGGGGCGGGACCAGGTTCATGCTCTGGCCGGTCGCCTACTGATGAAAATAATAAATTTAATGTATCTCCTATACATGGCCCGTTAGAGGCTGTTTTATGAGCTAAAGATAGAAAATTTTGGTGTCCCGGGCGGGTTATCGAGGTCCTGCTCGGACCGGTTGAGTTAGGTGACCCCGGTTTTCAGTGGGATACTTAGGGTAAGGTGTAGAAACCGAAAAATTGGGGAGTTTTGGTTATTTTGATCGAGATTTAAGTCCTTGAAAATTGGGTGTTTAAACGCTTAGTTGGGGGTCCCTAAGTACTTACCGGTAAGGGCCAAGTCGGCCCGAACACAAAATTTTGAAGCCTTAGGGAGCCCTCTTGGTAACGTAATAGTCTACCTAGCCTTAAGTGTCCAATAACCAGTAAAATTTTGCTTTTGAGTTGGCCCTATAAAATTAACATTTTAGATAGGTTCTGTTGCTTTTCTTTCCTGCAACTTTGATTCCTCATCTTACTCCTTGATTCAGTAGTATGCTCTTCCACAATATCAGATGCGAAACAATATAAAATGCACAATACATTACCAACACAACGATGTTACTCAATTTATATAGGGCCGACCGGATACCATGCTTATTGTTACGATTGTTCCATTTCGGTGCCAAAATCACCCCGTGCACCTCGGGCGGGTGGAGCATGACGATATCGCAAATTACATCCATAATACATTTTATTTTTATGACAACAATGAATGATCATACACAACAAAATACCCAGGTCATGCTCCACCGGTATCCGATCGCCCGTCGCACCCATTTTCCAAATTTTTGACCTTAATTTGACTGATTTTCCCCATTTAAATATCTTGTTGAAATCCCTGAAATTTCGGGCTGTTACATATGTAGGTTTGGGTAGTTACGAATTTCGATGTATTTCAAGGACAATTGAGGGTAGTAGAAAGTCGGGGTCAAGAGGCAAGGAACGTAATGGGGCAGGGGTAGAAGAGAATTTTATAAAGAATGTATGAGAGGAGAAATGTATTTGGATGTGGAAACGATATGATACAGTTTCATTTTTGGCACGTCAAAAGTGATTTTTCCAAATTTCCAGCGGAAAGAGGGAAGTGAAGGAACGGAGGGCAAGGCAAAGGGGAAAGCAGCAGATTTAGAGAACGAAAATTTAGAGGGAGAAAGAAAACTATATGGGAAAGAAGTTTTGAGAGGGTGGATGTTAGGAGTTTTAAAGAAAGAAAACGATTGGAAAAAGTTTTAGGCAAGGGGTAAGGAGATATGGTATTTTGTTGAAGGGGAAAGAAAATGGGTGGCTAAAGATGAGGACTTTAGAATCGGGTGGGAGTTAAAACGGAGATTTCGGAAGATTAGGGAAAAGCTTGAGTTTAATTACGTGTTTTAAAGGAAAGCAAAAAGATAAAAACTAGTAAAAATTGGTATTTTGGGAAAAATACTGTAGGAGATCTTAGGGGTGGAGAAAGGTATGGTAAAGAGGAAATTATGTTTATGGAAAAAAGAAATATTTTATAATGACACTGGGAGTGGTGAGGGTGTTGTATGGGTATAATTTAGAAGATTGGATTAGAGAATTTTAGGAAAAGTGAAAAATGTAGTAGGGAAGAGGGGTAGGTGAGGTATAGGTGGGGAAATGGGTGAGGAGAAGGACGAAAATGTATTTTGAGAGGAAGGAAATTAATTTGGAGAATTTTGAGGGAAGTTTAAAGGAAAGGAAAGATAAGGAAATAATTATAATTAAATAAAAACATAAAGAAGAATGCAAGTGCTTTTGTTATTACATCGCTACCCGAGACAGGTGTGAAGGAAGAAGGTAAGTTGGTGGTTTGGGTGTTATTACATGTTGTTTTCTTGGGGGTAGGAGTTGGATGGGGTTTTTCCTTATGTCGGCTATCGGAATTAAAAAGGGGACGGGATGCGTCACCAGAAGATTGTGCGGTTCGAAGTGTGGCCAGTAGACTGCCGATGGGACGCATGGTGCGCGTCTTTTTTGTCGTGCGCGGTACTAGTGCCCTATATTTTGCGTTGCAGCGTGATCTTGCTCGGCTCTACGTGCTCGAGTTCCAGATATCTTGGCAACAAACACGGATATAGAATGTTTATTATAAGACGATAAAAGGTTACGCACTTTTATCACCGTAGCTCGCTTGAGACAGTATGCTTCGATAACCGTATCAGAATAATCGTACTCTTCTCAGTGTTCGTTTCGAAAAGCCTCGGCACAATTCTATAGTCCCGTATTTTAGCTCACACAGGCTTCGCACTAGTTTTTTAATAACGACTGATTGAGCTGTCGTAACCAAAACGGCGGTACTTTCTTTAGTACCAGATTGTTTTCTGCTCACACTCGTACTCCACCGGTTGCCTTGCACAGTCTGACTCTTACTATTGCAACGTCTGACACTATATTTGCACAGTCTGACGTTTCACTTTCATTATGCACTTCGGCCACTAATTTCGGTGCTCTTGACAATCCCTATCTAGTACTTTAGTCCTTAGGTTAAGTTAAAGCTACCTATTGTTTGACCTAGTCCTTAATCCTAAATTATAGCAACTAGAGTTTCAGGGTTATACCTGAGCGATAGTGATTAGGATTTAGATTAGTTGTTACTTTATTAAAGCCGTTGTGGGTTGACACAATGACACCTTACGGTAGCCACTATGCGATTATCTGAGTACCTTGACCTAGGCCTTAGATTTACGCTAATAGTGCCAGTTATGTTAAAGTTATTAAAACTTTACGGTAGCGGTCGACTACTGTGCAGTTGAAGTTTCTCACTCCATACGTCCTACCGGACGGGGAATCGTATGGGGAGATTCCTGCCCGATGGAAACCGGTCCAGAACCAGTACGAATGGGATCAACGGTGGCTCGAGCAGGTACTCGATTCCTTGCCCCTTACTCACCCGGTCTACTCAAGAATAGCACTACTTGATGTTGCCACAGGCACAAGTAGTACTACTAATTAATTCGGAACCCACCTTCACTCTCGCCCTGGAACATTTCTCACTCTACACAAGTGCCGAAGTTTGTAAGCTTGTACTAAACCTAGTACGTTGCTACTGACCTATCGCTCCTAGTATTAAGTCTTATTGCCACTTGTCCACGATTTTTCTTGGGAAAGTAGTATCTACTTAAAGATAATAATGGTTTAAAGATATTTATTTGTGCTGCCAACCACAGTTATTTCCTTCACTCTAGACCCGCTTTCACTCTGATCCGTAAAAGTCACACAAGAAACCGCGCATTCTTTGCAATATAGGAAACCAATACTGTTTGCGTCCGTTTTACCTAAAGGAAACCCGATTGTAGGCGTTTTCCTGCCAAGCAGTAGTAGATAAAGGTCCGAGTATAGGCGCCTTGAAATATAAGCACGCCGAAGGGCCGAGTATAAGTTCCTTCTCTAGAGATCCAAGAATAAAACCAACACGTCGCCAAGGCCCGTAATTCTTTACAGGTACATAAATACTGGCGCTAGATGTTCCGAATCTCTTCCGTAAATATGCTCATACACCGTAACTCTAACACAGACTGTTGTAGCATATAACACACATTAAACAGTATAAAAGACTAGCTAGGTAGCTTTGTAAAACCAAAATCCAATAATAACAAAAATAATGCTCATAAGCCTAATCGTGTATAAACCGCAAACTCTGCGAGATCCAGGATCAGACTGAACAGAAATAGAAATTAATATTTTAACTGTATATAGCTAATAAATTTTTTGAGTGAAATTTATGCAAATTACGTAAGTGGGAAAATAAATAAATTTTAGAAATTTAGGTTTTGAAAACTTGGGGGAAACATATAATATATATATAATGCTTTTAGTGAAAAAAAGATAAAAATTGGGAATTTAGCCCCGGGAACCCCTTGGTAGCCTACTAAATCACCGTCACGGGGGTCTAGTGTAAGGGGATGACCGGGCTGTCGGTGGTTTAGTTTAAGAATTGTCAGTGATCTCAAAATATTGAATCTCAACCCTACGATCGACAGAGACGATCATTATTGCGACGACAGATTCCTAGTATGACCACAAAGACGATATAATAATAGCATTATAATTTTGCCATAAATAACCCGACCAAAAACATTCCGAACTAGTCCCGTCCCAAAGAAGAAGCCTTAAAAATTATGCCAAATAAAAATAGTGCTCATTTTTGTATTAATAATTGTTGTGTTAATTGTATTATATATATAACTGATGTTATGTGCTAATCAGATTTTATATTTTCAGGCTTTTGTGTTTTAAAATTTCGGGGGGAGACCGCAAGTCCGAAGAAATTCCGGGTAACAAAGAAAGGAGATTACAAAAAAACTTAAGTGAAGTAAATAGGGACTGGTAAATGAAAGAAATTAAATTGGGAAATGGAGGCGCCAGTGGAAGACGCTGCTTTACCGAAGGGGGTGAAAGGTAATCGAAAGAATAAAAACAGGGTAGGGTAAGGTAATAGTAGGTGCAAGGAATGGCACCAGTGGTAGGTGTAAACCGACAACCGGGGATGTCGGAGGTTTAGTAGGCTACCAAGTGGTTCCCGGGGTTAAAATCCCTAAAAATAGTTTTTCACAAAATTCTTTATTACATGTTCCCCCCAAATTTCGTAATTTCCAAAACTTTAAAATTTATAAAATTTACTTCCTATACCTAATTTACATACTTTTCATTAGTTTTAAATAATAGCTAGGTCTAGTTTAATTTTGTTTTTCAATTTTACAGTTCAGTTCCGGCTCTGATTTGGTCGTGTACTGCCGCTGTTTACGAGAGCTTTACAATCGAATGATCACTATTGATTTTCGTATTTCGGTTACCTACCTAAATTTCGTTGTTTTATTTACGGTATTGTTACGGTTTTACGTAGTGTTCATCATTAGTAGCTACCAATTGTTATTGACAGCGATACACAGTAGTGCATTAACTGGTCAACGTCCTAACTACACGCGTAAGCGGCTAATCATAGCTTTGAATTGTTTCTTTGGCATGGTCTTTGCTGCGTTATATGATATTCCACAAAGGTCCAAATCGGTTTGGAATGTTGCCGGTAGTGTTATGAGCTGAGCCATTCCTCTTCGAAAACGCTCCTGAGGTTGATATTGCAACGCAATTGCGAGAGGCGTCGGTGTAGCACGAATCGATGCTCTAGCCGTATGTCCAATTAGGGCAAGGCGTTTTTGCTGGAGGATGGTTGTTAGCGGTGGAAGTTGGCAGCGTCGGTCGAGCTCGTCGTTTGAAAGTATTGTAGGGTAATGCACCCCAAGCGCATATCGGAGCAGTGCAAGGTATGCTGTGTTGACGTTGAGAGCTCTCGAAGCGGTTATCGGTATAGTTTCAAGTCCATAGGTAAGCACAGACTACTGCGGCTCGAAACAACTTGATTTTGACTGCATCGGTCACTTCAGAGTTGAAGATTGATGTTAATTTCTTTGCGGCAACCCACGCCAAGCTCCGTCGTTCTCTGAATTGACTGTCAACATTGAGCACTTTGCAGCCGAGGTATTCGAAGTCACGGCAAGCCGATATACGTTCACCATCTGGAAGCTGCAAATCCGGCGTTTGCGTGGTGCCGATGTGCATCACACTGGTTTTGCTACCACTGATGCTTAATCCGGCAGCTGTTGACTCCGTGCTAAATCTGGTCAGAACCCGTTGTGCCGCTTCAGGATTCGGGGACAAAATAGCGACGTCGTCTGCGTACGCCAAGAAGGGCAAATAAATAGCCGGGTGACGGGAGCTTTGCCTGGGACAGATTACATAGGCGTCGGTGCTTTCGTATGATCGCCGCAGGACAACATCCTAGTGTTAGCGTTGGGCTTTAGTATGAATGATAACCCAGTGGATCATCAGAGCTTTTTTAATTCTCTTGGCTTATCTTATGGAGATGTTTTGCTTATCTAGCACTTAAAACGTAAAGAGTTTCGTGTGATTATAATTTGGAGAAGGGGCTTATACTCGGCTCTTCTGTCAGTTGATCGGTGTCTCAGCAAACGCCTATACTCGGGTTTCCGAAAACCACGAGCTTATTTGTTATTGTGTGAAAACGCGGAGCGCAAAGAATGCGCATGGTTCTTGCCTTGGCTATAGTTGAGGAGAGTATAAAAAGGCGTAGTGTAATTGAGTACCTGCGAGCAGCAGCACAAATAAGTAATCGTAACCCAATTACTATTTTATTTAGTAGTATTATTTTCCCAAGGAAAATCGTAGGAAGTGGCAAATAAATTTAGTTAGGGGCGATAGACTAGAGATTTAGGGCTAGTAATATCTTAAAACTTTCGGCCCGTTGCGTCGAGTGAGTGTTAACCAGGGTGAGAGTGCAGGTGGGTCTCGAAAATATTAGTAGTTCTACTTGTAAAGCCTGGCAGCCGTCCGGGGTCGGTGGAGCTAGTGGTACTATTCTTGAGCAGACCGGGCGAGTAAGAGGTTGGTTCGGGCGACCAAAATTTCGAGTGCCTTATACCCATATACCAGGGAGTAACCAGAATTCCGGTTCCGGCGAAAATTGTGTTCCGGTTGTGGTTCCGGCAAAGGGAAAAAATCATACCGGAACCGGAATTCATGTTTAAAAATTTTGTTTGAAATTTTCCACGTTTTTTGCTTCATCCTGTAATCCAAACATATGTAATATATATTATACAAGGATCAAGCTCCAATACAAACAAGCAAAAGAAAAGATTAACAAACCAATTTGACGTGTGAAATGTAAGTAGGGCACATAATTAGAGCAGGAATTTTTCATAATAACCTGCAGGAGTTTGTTAAATCAAAGCCAGGTCAATGCTTGTAGCAGCTATTTTACACATCCAGAAGTCTGTGGGATACGTTTGAATTAAACCGGTCCAACTCGGTCACAGAGTATGGCTTACGCAAAAGTACTTAGGGTATGCTTGGCTAACATAAATTGCGTCAAGCACCCACGAGTGCGCTTGTAAACTTGGTAAATTAGTCTAAATTGAAGTAAACTAACGTTATCTGCAACGAAGCTAGCAACTGCTTTCTTGGCAATGAACTGTATTTATTGAAAGTGTGCGAGCAGCATCACAGTGTGTATCATTTATAGCATTCTGATTCGAAAGTTATCATCATGATGATCTAACTGACGGGCACCGTTTGTCCAACGCTAGCCTAAACAGTGTCTCTGACCACTGATCAGAAAATTACCGTCTATCTATTATTTTCTCTTAGGACCGTATAAACCAATAATTTTAAGTTTCCTACAGAAGAACATGCAACAAACGTATGTGTAGTAAAGGGAGGCGACTGGAGACAGAGCGAAAGTGTGTATTCTACGCTCCAAGCTTTGTAGGCACATTCGATTTGACGCAGTATACGCAATGGTGTATAGTGGAAGACATTTTTTGCTCTGAATGTCCAAAAAACCGACATAATATGATATCAAATATTATTTGATCGATAAATAAACATTATTAGCTTCCTCAGTCTCTTTAAAGTTTCAGAAAGGCAATAATACCATCGCAATACATTAAGTTTAATGTAATAGTTATTTTTAATGCATTTCAAATCACTATACCTTCATTTCTTCCATCATCTATCTGTTTTACTATATATAAATTTCGAAGACCAGGTTCCGGTTCCGGATCCGGTTTAAATGGACGGTTCCGGTAAATTTCGGTTCCGGTTATTCCCTGCCATATACCAGTATAGTCAGCCGTCCGGGGGCAAACATTGAGCAAACTTCAACTGCATAGTAGTCGACCGCTACTGTACAGTTTTAATAACGTGGTTCGGCAGTCGTCCGGTGTCGGCCTGTTTAACGTAAATGGCATTATTAGCGCAAATCTAAGGCTTAGGTTGAGGTACTTAAATACTCGTACAGTATCCGGCCGTCCGGTGGTGCTGTACCAACCCACAAGAGATTTAATAACGTAACAGATAACCTAAATCCTAACCATTATCGTTCATGTATAACCCTTAAACACTAGTTGTTATAACTTAGGGTTAAGAACTAGGCCAAGTACTAGGCAGCTTAACTTAATCTAAATTTAACGTACTAGAGAGGGATCGTCGCGAGTACGGAACTCAGTGGCCGAAGTGTGCAAGGAGCAAAGAGTCAGACTGTGCAAACCTAGTGTCAGATTGTGCAGGCTCAAGGGTCATACTGCACAATAGTAGAAGTCAGACTGTGCAAGAGAACCGGTGGAGTACAAGCGTTAACCGAAAATAATCTAGTACTAAAGAATAGTACTGCTGTTTTGGATACGAGTGCGCAACTAATTGCTATTGACAATTACCTAATCGGCCGTGAGCTAAAAATAATACAGTACAAAAGAATAGTGCCGCGGCTTTTATCACGAGCTGGAAAAACGGTATTACGATTTGCATACGGAGATCAGGAATAGTGCCGCGATTGACACGGGTGTGATAGCAATATATATAATATTTTATCACGTTGAAATAAATCTATATACGTGTTTGTTTCCGACTATCTGGAACGCGAGCAATAGCATTGAGCAAAGATCACGCTGCATCGCGAAATATAGGGCACTAGTACCGCTCACGAAAAGAAAAACGCGCGCCATACAAAGCGTCCTACCGGCATTCTACTGGCCACACCTCGATTCGCACAATCCTTCGTTGACGAATCCCGTCCGCTTTTAATAACCGATATACGACATAAGGAAAAATCCCCTACCAAACCCTACCCCAAGAAAATCAGAGAATATAACACCGGTACCAGGAGGGATTCCGGTCCAAACCCGCCCCAAGACCACAAAATTTATTAAAAACCCCGGGTTGGTCACCAAATTACTTATTATATCCCTCTTTTCCTTTTGCGTCCTGGATTATCTTTTCTTCTTTGTTTTCGTGCTAATTTGCATAATTAGCACTCATTTATGTTATTAGCTAACATTCGTTAGCTTTGTTTTTATTCTTTTTGTTCAGTTTGATTTTCGTCTAAACCGAGTTAGGTGAGCTCTGACAGAGTTCGGCGAGCGGTTATAGCGGAGTTATGTATACGATTTAGCATATCCGACACGTGTATTCCTAAAATATCAGTTGTTTTTGGTATATTATTTTGCGGATTATCTAGCTAATAGATAGATCGATGTTTGAATTTTAAACCAAGTTTTAAGAATTTTGCGACTGATGCACAAATAGGTACATTATGTTAATAGTTATACAATAGTAATACTAAATTTCCCAGATAAAACTGAGTGGAGCACGAGCGGAACACTAATAATAATGGGCCCTTTTCGAGTTCCAAAGCGAGTCCCCAGAATTGAGAAATATCCTGTGCAGATAGCTGGGACGGAAATTCGTAAGCATCCATTGGGCGAGTTCGGAACGAGGGTAACCCGACCAAGTAGTAATTTCACTAGAGAGTAACTGCCAACTACTCGATAGTTATAGATCGGACCTAGCTATCAGTCTGGAAGCGGGAATGTTAAAATAACGGCACGTAATTAGAGTATATCGAAGATCCTAGGATAAGGTATTTGAATAAACGTACGGGTCTAGCCGTCTGGAAGTCTTCGTACAAACCCACAAGGGAAATTACTTGTGTACTAGGATCCTTCAGTAAGCCGTCCGGATACTGTTGGCTCCAAGGAAATTACTAGTGTAAATCTATGGCCGATGTTAAGGTACTTAAATAAACGTACGGGTCTAGCCGTTCGGAAGGGTTCGTACAAACCCACAAGGGAAATTACTTGTGTACTAGGATCCTTCAGTAAGCCGTCCGGATAGTGTTGGCTCTAAGGAAATTAATAGTGTAAATCTATGGCCGAGGTTAAGGTATTTAAATAAACGTACGGATCTAGCCGCCCGGAAGGCTTCGTACAAACCCACAAGGGAAATTACTTGTGTGCTAGGATCCTTCAGTAAGCCGTCCGGATACTGTTGGCTCTAAGCAAAAGGATAAGGTACTCAAATAAACGTACGGGTCTAGCCGTCCGGAAGGCTTCGTACAAAGAGGAAAAGTAATTAATACCTAACCTAACGCTAACATATCAAATAAATATTTAGAATAATAATGAGTTTAGAGAAAGTTAGAAGCAAGGTTCACTCAAGAAGTGACTGAGGTAAACTGTAACGGTGCACAGTCAAAGCGAGTGGCTAAAATATTTGAAAATTAGCAAGGCATAGGTGGCATATATCGTGGTATTTAACGTGGTTTCAAACTAACCCGGCGTGTAACGTATTATTGGCGTATTATACTAATTCCAAATAAACATTAATACTTTGGCTTTCTTGGTTTTATGCTGAAACGGCCTATTGAGCAAATCGAAGTAGACACGCCGCAGCGCCAAACGAGTCAAAGTACGTGGAGGTAGAATAAACGCGCGTCAAGTAAAGGACTTAGTATAATTTTCCGAGGGCATTCTACTGGCCACTCGCGCCGCCACCACATCTTCGAGTGACGAATCCCCTCCTTTTTTAATTCCTATAGCCGTCATAATAAAAGTACCCTCCAAATCCTGCCCCTTTGAAAACAAAATAAAATATCTAGTAGGCTACCAGGGATCCCGGGGCTTAATTCCAACCTTTTTAGTTTCGAAAACCCTTTTTCACCAAATTCCCTATTGTTTCCCTAAAATATTGGTTTTCCAAAAATTAAAAATTCTATAAATTTATTTCTTATTCCTAATTTGCATAGATCTCGCTCTTTTCACTCACTAGCTTTGTATAACAGTTTAGTCTAGTTTTATTTTCAATCATCAGTTGTAGTTGTGATCTCGAGGAGAAAGCGGCTAAAGATCAGAGCTTATATTATTACCATGTTTTGTATTACTATGGTTTTGTTTTGAAAAAGATTAACTTGCTAGTCTTTGTTAGCTTTATTACGTCTGTGGGGTTAACGGCCTTCTCCGCGGCATGATTCTATAAGAAACATCTGCAGACATTCCCACTGGTGGCCAATGGGTAGGGGTGGAAGTAAAGAGCGAGTTCGATAAATACCCGAGATATAATACTAAAATCAAGAATTAAGGGGAAGAAGCCACCAAAGGAGTATATAATAATTAATAGTAAAATTGGGTTTTTGGGAATAACTTTAAGCAATAAGATATTGCAAGCAATGACAATAATGGTGTGTGGAGTAATAGTAACACCAGGTTCTCCTCACCCAGGGAAATTGTGAAATATACCCCCGCAATAGCGTAGAGTTTAATGGAATTTGGAGAAATTTAATAATTTTTGATAAATTCCGTATTAAAGTAGAAAAGGGCGGATTTTGTTAAATTTTGATTTTAAATTGGTTTTAAGAAGTGAAGCATCCCCAAATAAAGATGGGATAGTATATTTATACGTGATTTAATCAAGTATTCCCTTAGCGGAGAGCAATTACGTTAACCCCTCGCCGAGAATAAATATCTCCCTGGGGGAAGAATGTAAAAGTTGTTATAATTTCTAGTAATAAAGTTGTCATCAATGAAATAATGTGTACGAGGGGGAGAGGATACAAAATTGGACCTGCCTATAAGTTGACAATGTCATGGCGGCGTCATTGGAGTCGTGTTAGAGCTTTTTTAGAGTATTAGCGAAGTGTACCGGCTGTGTATTTTTAAATACTTTTGGTTTATTTTGGTTGCGAATTAGAGTTCGGGAGAGAGCTTATACGCAAAGAATTGTGCTATTTGGAAAAACCTGTTTTTTTCCGGTTTTCTATAGAGTATCAGTATAAATACTACACAGATAGGTTACTTAATAGTAAAATTAATTTTAATAGTATTCCCAAGGAAAATCTCAGAGAAAGTGACGATAAGTTACTAGGAACGATATAATAGCATAGCTTAGGTTAGTAATACGCTAAAAATTTCGGCCCCGGTGTTGAGTGAGCAATACCACGGCGATAGAATAGATGGGTCTCGATAATTAGCAGTGCTACTTGTGAAGTCTGGCAGCCAGTCTGGTCGGCTGAGCAAGTAGCACTATTATTGGGAAGACTGGCCGATTAAGGTGCGAGGAATCGACTATCTCCTCGAGTCGCCGTTAGATCCCACTTACTACTCTTAGCCAGCCAGCCAGGGGCTACGGGTCTTTTCATACGTGCAGCCAGCTCAGCAGTATACCGGGGTCTTCTTGTTTCACATAACGGGTACTATTAGCGTAAATCTAAAGCCTAGGTTAAGGTATTCAAACACTCGCACGATGCGTCAGTAAGCTGGGGGCGTGTTGTGCCAACCCACAAGGCTACCAGGGGCGATTCCGGGCCAAAACATTCCCAAAATTCCTAAAACCCCGGGCTGTTCACCAAATTCTTTGTTATACCCCTCCCTCCCTTTTTCGTCCTTGGGTTTGTCTTTTCTTTGTTTCCTTCTTTTCGTTTAAATGCTAATTTGCATAATTAGCATTGGTTCGTTTTATTAGCTAACATGATGTTAGTCCCATTTTGTGCGGTTTTGCAGTGTGGTTTTGAACTTGGACGTGTTGTAGTGGCAAAAACGAGCTGTAGTCCGGGTTAGCATCATCATCACGAGAGAAATTCATTTTGTAACGGATGTATTGTTAATGCTTACGACAGTTTATACGAATTGTTTTAGTTTCGATTTAATCTTTATATATTATTCTTAGTTTGATCACCTAGATAGTAGCGTGACGCGGCAGTTTTATTTTCAAACGACTCATAGAGGTTAACAACGAGTTTGTGATTTGGCATTGGTATTAGACATCCGTATCGAATTCTACTTTTGGTTTTGATACCTAGCGATTTATTATCAAGAATTACTCAATATTTGAAAGTTTTTTGGAGTTATGGCGCGATTTAATATGCACTTGCCTTAACTATCGTAATTGTAAGACACTAGGCTAAGGTAATTTAAATAAACGGGGCTAGCCGTCCGGAAGTCTACATACTAACTCACAAGAGTTTACTAGAGTAGCAATATTCAACTACATGCCGTCCGGATACTGTTGGCTTTAAGGAACTTATTAGTGTAAATCTAAGGACGAGGTTAAGATAATTAAATAAACGTAGCCGTCCGGAGGTTTACGTACAAACCTCACAAGAGGACAAATCGTAATCAGGCGATGCCTAAACCATAAAATACACCACAATCAATTAGAATAATAGTGCGCTCAAACACCTGAGTTATAAAAATCAGAAAGCAAGGCTTGGTCCGTAGCAGTCTAGAACATTATCAAAAAGCGAGTGGTTCGAGAGGTCGAGGTGCATAAGCAGTGCGAATAACTGTGCTTGTTACGGCTAAAACCAATCCGGTAGTAAAAATCAGTATTTCGTATATACGTACGTTTCTAACTTTGGAATAAACATTCTAATACTGGCTCTATTGGTTTATTATCTTAAACACAGTCGGAGTAAATTGAATTAGGCACGCCGCGACGTAACTGAGACAAGAATCGGCACGCTCCAACAACGAATACGACTACGATCTCCTCCGGCATACTACGGCCACACCTCGAACACCACATCTTCTGGTGACAAATCTCGTCCCATTTTAATATCCGGTAGCCGTCATAATAAATTCCCTGTCCAAACGCTACCCCACTTCAAATCTTATAAAATAACAGTAATAGATAATCTAAACTAAAATCACTATCGCTCAACCATATCTCTTAAACACTAGCAGTTATAACTTAAGGTTAAAAATTTAGTCCCAAGTTTAGGAAGCCATAACATAACCTAAACCGAAAATTAGTAGAATCGGGATAAACGAGTAAAAGCTGGGACACGTGGCCGAGTATTGTGTAAAAGCCGAAGGTCAGACTGTGCAAATTTCGAGAGCCAGGCTGTGCAAGTGTGGATAGTCAGACTGTGCAAGAGTGACCGGTGTAGGCTTAACGTGATCAAAAATTACGGTACTAAAGAATAGTGCCGCAGCTTTTCAATACGAGGATTAAGAACAGTGCTGCGATTTTAATACGGATATCAAATATAGTGCCGCAAGCGATTTACGGTGTGCTATTAGTGCCTTAACATTTTATTACTTTGTAATAAACATTCCTTTGTTTATTGCTCACTTACCTGGAATCGGAGCAATTAGAACCGATCAAACATCACGCCGCATCGCAAAATATAGGGCGGATACTGATCACGAAAAACCAGACGCGCTCCGTGTAAAGTCTCCCACCGGCATTCTACTGGCCACGCCTCAGACCACGCAATCTTTTGGTGACGAATCCCGTCCCCTTTTTTAACCGATAGCCGTTATAACGAAACATCCCATTCCAACCACTACCCCCAACAAAACAACACCATACAATATAGTGAACACGATTTCGTGTAACGGTGGGAGAAATTGTCAATAAAATATAAGTGGTCAAAAATTTCGAAAACGAAAAAATCAACCTCCCTAGCCCTAAATAAGGCATAAGCCAAAATAAGAATTATTTACATCGTATCAGGAATTAGTAGACCACATAATCAAGATTTTTTCCAAAAGCCTGTGTAAATACTAAATACCACTTCAGAGAACACCACCTAGTGCAACAACGGGCAAAAACCGACGACGAAAAAGAACATCGATAGCGAAGAACCATCAAACGAAGAGACACATGAAGCAACGAAAAACTCGAACATGACGAAAGAAATCGAAGAAATAATGCGAGAATTAGATCCGAATACGCCAGAACCAAAAAGACAAGAACAGAAGCAAGAGAGAAGAAGCCTACAAGAAACGTATACCGAGACGTTCCAAGAAGAAACGAGCACCGACCAACTATTCGCAACAACAGAAGATCGCGAAAAGATATTCGGGAGCGATTCAAAAGCTGCAACAACAAAAAGAAAAGCAGCTGCAATTCATAAAGAAGCATGCGACATTCACCAAAGAGCTCGAACGAATATGCCAAAGCTACAGTCAAGACGAACCGGAGATTCCGCCGGCACGACCGATAGCAATCACAGTCAATGACCAAGAAACAATCGGTACAGATCGAAGCACAGTCGAGATCCAACAAGCGCAAGAGCAACGACAACAACCGAGTCAGAAAAAATAAAGCAAGCGGTGCAAATCAAAAAGGATTCATCATAAATCGAGATCAACCCGACATAACTGACGATTATTTCGCTGCAACCATAGAACAATTCGGTGCAAGACCAATGCGATCTAACGGAAATCGAGATCAATTCGACACGAATTACGATTCATTCGGTGCAATCAACGATCAAGTCGAAACCAAACGGAAATGAACCACGTTCAATTCGGTGCAAATAACGATCAACTCCGTGCAATTTTAACACGATCGAACACCAGCCGAGATCAATCCGATGCAAACCGTGACGAAACTTGTGCAAGAAAAGAACCAACCGGTGCAAACGAAAGCCGACTCACCATCGATCCTACAATACAACCAAATCCCACTCGCGGGAAGCAATTCAGTGATCAACCCCGGAGTACCGTTACCAACAGCAATACCGTACTTATGCCAACACCATCAACCACAACAAATAACGACGACAACGAGTCAAAAGTGAAGTATTGGCCAAAGGAATGCCGGAAGTATCAAATACAACACAACAGTTAATTGGTTTAGCGATTATGGTCATGACGAAATGTACAACCGTACAAAGGCAAGTCATGCTTCGAGAAACTTCGAAAATTTGTCACTGTAGCGCCTGTTTGCAGAACCAAAGGTGGGAGGTCGCGTGGTCCATCTAAGGCCAAATTTTTAGCCCGCTGCTTTCGATACAAATATGTTCAATGTAAGGAAACCTCTAGGTGTGGACTGTATTCAGTTCAAAATTCAACCTTTATGTCTGCTGAGGATCGGAATTGTGCTGCGTAAGCGATATGATCAACTGGCATAACAAGTGACGCTGTTTTGACATCTCAGCACGTATGGAATTCATTGGTTGTACATCAAGAAAGCAATACTTAAGTTATTAGCGGAAACTATTAATGCAGGGCAACGTCCACCCGCTGCCTATCGAACGAATGGCCAAAAATTGGTTAAATTGGAAAGACTGTTTTGTCCGCAGTGGGCAGGGAGAATTCCCATTTTCTAAATGAATCCCTCTTGTTTGCAAGATTTTCCACCATGTCCGTCCCACGCGACTCGGCCGAAACCATCATGTTCAACTAATGCAACAATTTTTTATATCTGAAAATTTAAGTTTTTTGTTTGCAAATTGTTTTTAAACAGATGATTTACCACTATTAGCATTATTTAGGAATATTTAATATTTTAAGCAAAATTTATTTCTTCTCCTTCACTTGAAATTTCCCTCGAGAAAGAACATGGAGACCCCTGAAGTTTCCCCACTTTTCGGAGGGCTGTGGACAGGCCAGAAAGTTGTCGTCAAAACGTATTGATTACAACCGAAAATGGTATGCCTGACGACTTATGAAAAGACGCTGATGGCGGCAACCAGGAAACGGTGGAAATAACAGTGAGTGGATGCGTGCGACGCTGTATGAAGCAGCATGATAATGTTCGTGCAATGCGTGCAACAAATTGGCTGGTCAATCATCAGAAGTGATTAAGTAAAAATGGTGCGGAACTTTGTATGCTTCAAATATTACTAGCTATTTCAACGACAGGCTAACGTAAAAAATCGACGTCAGGATATGCGTAGCAAATCACCCAGCCTAGGCGAGGAATATATTAATATCTTCAGGCTTCAAGGCAGAGCAAATAATCTGAGTGAAACTCCGCACGACACAAATTGAAATGTGACCCGCTGCAAAGAGCCGACAGTAGCTTAACAGGCAACAACGGAAGTATCACTGGTGCGACTTTGCGTAGCAAAACGGAAAAACACTGCCCAATGTGCAGTCAGTAGCAATCGATTTGCAACATGCGCACCGCATGGACACTCCCCATGCTTAATCTTCGCGCACCCTATAAGCTTGAAATTGAAATCGATGGATGTACGCTAAATCCGTATTCAAGCAAGGACCTCGTATACCTTCTTTTTTACATATCTATCTATCTAATCTATCTTTATCGATCTATCTATATGTGTATCTGCCTATCCATCTATGTATCTATCAGGGAATAACCGGATCAGGAACCAGAACCTGGTCTTTAAACTTAAATATAGTAAAACAGATAAAGAAAGAAATGAAGATAATGAAGAAATACGGATCTAATATATATATATTATAAAAAAATTTTACATTAAACTCAATGTATTGCGGTGACATTGTTGCCTCTCTGGGACTTTGAGAAGGCAGAGGAAGCTAAAATATTTATTTATCGATGAAGATCTCGGCTTTTGGATTCCCAGCTGAAAATGCCTTACGCTGTAAAAGGCTTGCGCAAACTGCCTCAAACTTAATGTTCTTTTAACGCATGGAGCGTAGACTAGACAATTTCACTTATCGTTCTGTCTCCAATCACCTCCCTTTTCTAGACATAAATTTGTTACATGTTATTCCATAGGAAACTTAAAATTGTTGATTTATAGGTTGTAAAAGACTATAAAAAGGTATGCTATAATTTTCTAATCCATGGCCAGAGACATTGTTCAGGCTAGCGTTGGGCAACCAGTGCCCCTTAGCTTAGTTAGGTGATCATAATTTTCTGATCAGAATACTATACATGAGACAAACTGTGATACGACTCGCACAGTTTCTATATGTACAGTTCGTTCCCAAGAACGCAATTTCTGGATCGTTGGCAGATGCGTTACTTTACTCCAATGTAGACTGATTACAAAGTCTACAAGCGCACTGGCTGGTGCTTCACTCAATTTATATTAGCCAAGCTTACAGTTAAGTACTTCAATAATCCATACTCTATTTTGTATATCAACTTGTAGTGGCTCAATCGTAATATATACCACATATTTCTGAATGGGTAAGCTGCTAAAAGCCTCGTCATGGCTTTATTTTGTTAACAAACTCCTGCGGGATGAAGATGAAAAATTTTTACTGAAATTGAGTCCTACTTACGTTTCACAGGGTAATTTGCTTAGTTAGTCTTTTGTTTTGTTTATTTATGATGAAACTTGATCATTGTGTGTATATAATCTTTGATTGGATTACAGATGAAGCAAAAAATGTGGATAATTTTAAACAAAATTTTTAAATCGAAATTTTGGTTCCGCTATGGCTTTTGCCTTTTACCGGAACCGCAACTGGAACACGATTTTCGCCGGAACCGGAATTGATGTTGCTCCCTGCTGTGTATTTATTAAGATAAAGAAACTATGCTATGCCAAAATTGTGAATGTATAGCAAATGCACACACTTGCCGACATATATTGTAATATTTGTTTGGTAAACTTTAAGCGTTGGGGTTTAAGTAGTTTGCCTATATATACCGCAATTCATTTGTTCATTTAATAGCATATTTTGGGGCCAAAAAGGTCTAAGCCTTATAAACTTTTTTGTAACATTTACCAATATTTGTCTTTGAGTTCGCCGTTTTGCTAAAATGACTCCAAAAAATTTAGCTAAAAATGACCAGTTCGTTTTTATCGTTTTTTGAATTTTATATAAAAATTTGCTTGCGCTCCGCACCGGTTGTTAAGGTGAAAAGGCATTCTAAGAGCCTAGGTTTTTTTACTCATATTCTCGCGAAATACTCTTGCCTGCACCACTCATTAAAAAACAAACTGGGGATTTTTTAATTTGAAGCGTGAAACAGCGAAAGAGGTATATATGTTGTGGCGTGTTCGTCTGTTTTAACGTTATCTAACATTTCGATATGTAACAACTTACGTAGGAACATGTCTGAACTGTTTGTATTCCGTTTTCACAGCTTATCTATACAACTTTGTGCATATCAATTTCACTTAAGGAAGCTTAACCTCAGTTTTCAGGTTGAGTTAATTTGTTGCATATTCACTGACCGAGATTAACATTTGTATTCGTCTGGCCTGTCTACAATGACTTCGGATACTTACTTACTTCGGATCACCCGCTGGCCATCGCCAGGCATTTGTCATGAGTCCAATCCATAAGCAGTGGTTGATGGATATAGCCAGGAGCCAGAATCCTGGCTGTTGATTGTGTACGATGAATACATTTGAATTTGAAAACAGATGAACGTACAAACGAATTTGAAGACAGTGCTGCAATTTGAAAACAGAAAAACGACGGCAGCACCAGGAAAATCATTACAGCTCAGGGATCGATCCAGATGTGTGCAGACGAACTTTGAAGCAGGTTACGGAGGGGGCGGTGACCACATCCAAGGGTAGCGCATTCCATTTGGAGACCACCCGACAGGAAAAAAGTTACGAGTATATTCATGACGAGGTATTAGTTTAGAGCGGATCCTGTACGGATGACCCTTAGTACGTTGGCACACAGCTGGATCGAATAGTTCATGCCAGTCAAACAAATAAAAACCGTGCACCAACTTATACAAAGTTATTAAATCTTGACGAAGCCTACGCGTCGCCAACGATTGTAAGCCCAAAAATCGCAATCGTTCATGATAAGATAAACTACCAGTTCCTAAAACAGATTTTGTCGCCTTTCGTTGTACGTTCTCAACAATGTTTACGTCTCTAACTAAGAAAGGATTCCATACTTCTGTACAGTATTCTAAAATGGGACGAACTAAGCCCTTATACAAGGGCAAGAACACATGCTTATCCATGCCACCAAATGAGCGACGGATCACATGTAGTACACCAAAGGCTTTTTGAGCTAAATAAAGACAGCGGTGGGTACTTTTAAAATCAATTGTCACAAAAACACCGAGATCTCTTACAACATGTACTTTGTGTAGTTCGACACCATGTAGCGTATAGTCATATTTAGCATTATTATATCCGAAGTGAATCAATTCGCATTTGTTAGCTGCAAAATTTATATTATTATCCACAGACCATCTAGCAACTAAGTCAATATCATTTTGAAACATACGCCTATCCGTGCTAGCCATATTTTTACGTAAGACTTTTGCCAAACGTGTATCATCAGCAAACATACCAACAAAAGATCCATTATTGTCACTCAAGTCGTTAATAAACATGAGAAATAAAGCTGGACCTAAGACGGATCCTTGGGGGACCCCGCTAGATACTGCCGCTAATTCTGACTTGTAGCGCCCTACAGAAACGTATTGAGAACGGCCTGATAGAAAACACTTGATCCAACTACGTATAGGATCGTTTATACCAAACGCCTTTAGTTTAGTTATAAGGCGAGAATGGGGGACAGTATCAAAGGCTTTACAAATGTCCAAATAGATAACATCTGCGGTATTGCCTTTATCTACAGACCACATTACATGATGCAAAAAACGTAACAATTCTAAGGCTGTGGTGCGACCAGAAACAAATCCAAATTGAGATGGGTTAAGTAAATTATTTGAAACTAAATAATTCATTATTTGTTTGACAATAATTTTTTCTAAAACTTTACAAACAGCAGACGTTAACGACACAGGTCGGTAGTTGTTAGCGTCGCTACGTAAACCTTTCTTATATAAAGGTACAACCCGTGCGACTAGCCAGTCCCTTGGTAAACAAGAAAATGTGATGGATGCGGTAAATAATGTGTACAACGGCTTGGCTAAAACTAAAGCGCAGTTTGCTAAAATTAAATTGCTAATGCAGTCATCACCGGGTGCCGAGTTCCGTTTAAGCTTACGACATGTCTCGTAAACATCCACAACATTAAAACTGATCTCGTTAAGCTGTTTATCTGTTACAGACAATATATTAGCGGGACCATGGAAGTCAGGCTTAAATACACTAGCGAATTGTCTGTTGAAACGATTAGCAATGTCTGATTCTGAGCTACACAAAGCACCATCCTCATCATAAATTGGAATTGTAGCTGTTGACTGCTTGAGTTTATTTGACGTATAGGACCAAAATCTTTTGGGATCTTTACTAATAGAAGTTGCCAAACTGCGTTGATAATTATATTTTGCCCGTCTAATTATATCGTCACAAGCTGCAACACATTGTTTATATCGCAGCCATGACATTTCAGTCCGACTACGTTGATAACTTCTGTATGCATTTGCTTGACAATTCATAGCTCGAAGCGCTTCACGCGATAACCAAGGTGGCTTACGCTTACGGCGGCGGCGAAAAGTAGGGCAAAATTTTGCGATGCCTTCATTAATAGCTTGCTTAATGAAACCCCAGACCTTCCACAGAATTAAGAAAATCGAGTTCATTTAAAGCAGAATTTAAGTAATCGTTTAATTTACGCCAGTTGCATCTAGCCCATCTATAAACAATGTCATTGTCATCACTACCTTGAGCAAAATTTATATAAAAGTGAACCGTTGCATGATCAGAATTGCCAAATGGGCAACCAGTATTTATACCACTTATAAGTTCGGAATTGTTGCACAATACTAAATCAAGAATGCTGCGGTGACGAGTTGCTTGCAATACAAACTGTTGTAAATTGGAATTTAACAAACACTGCATAAATGAATCACACGAACTCGGCCATGACATAGTTTCCCAGTTAATGTCACTGTAGTTGAAATCACCAACAACTACGACTGACTTGTACAATGTTGCTATTTTATTAATCAAAGCGAATAGGTTATTGTTTTGTTCCATATTATTTGAGGGGGCACGATATGCTGTGAAAATAGCTACTTTAACACCATTTAAATTACATTCACAACATAAACAATCGGGATAGATGCTAGTGTCAACTGGAGATTTGCAAGGCTTAAGAGTGTTTTTAAGGTACATAGCTACTCCACCAGCATGACTAGGACGATCAGAACGAAAAAAGTAAAAGTCACTGCTTAAAAAGTATTCAGAGTCTAAGATTTCGGGCGTAGCCCAGGTTTCAGTGACACAAATAATAGAAAAGTTATACTGAATACAAGCAACAGTTACATACGGCAATTGTGGCAAAAGTGAGCGGGCGTTAAACAAAATACAATGTAAATTAGATAGTGTTTTATTGTTAGACGTAGGGTTGCAAGTTATAGGAGGTGGAACAGCTAACGTTGTCGCTGCGTAAACCTCCGAGGAACTTCGTTTTTTGCAACTACTTTGCCCCTATAAATGATAACATCCAAACCCTGATTCCTTTTATCTTTCAACTCGTTAAACAATTTTAGCTCCTGTGCACGTTGAAGCGGGGTTAGGTCTCGTTTAACTGAGCATGCTTTTAAACTCGGATCCACCCCTGAGTCACCAAGATGCCTACATCCGGATAGTACTGAAGTTATGTCATCTGCACTATTAAGTATAATTTTCAAAGGAGCAGTCTTAGCAACTCGTGAAGCTGGCACGCCAGAATTGACATTAGCCTCAGCTGGACTTTTATTATTTTTACGAATTCTAAACGCTTTAACTATTTTGACTTTTGATGGATCGACATTAGTTGCCACCAACAACTGATTTGCCAATGACTTATCATCACGGGACTCATCAAGGTTGAAAACGATCAAGTTATTTTCCCTTCGCTGCTGGTCACGAAGCTCTACAACAGCTTTAGTAAGCAATTCCTCGTCGCGAGTCGACGTTGCGGTACCCGAGTCACCGCCCCGAGTGGGCTGGGTACGAGATAAGGCATCCTCAACAAGGCCACGAAGTTCAGAAACTTCATTACGAAGCTCAGCGATACCAGCAGCATTTGAAGAAACACCAGTAAAAATTTTTTTGGTTGTTGGCAGACAACCAATGCACGACCAAAATACCTGTGAGTCCTTCTTCCAGATCTCCTTGTGCAAATGTGTTGATATATTTGCGCAGACGCAATGAAAGAATAGCCCACAGCAACAGCATTGTGCAAACGAATCGCCAGACATCTCGTTGATTTGATTACCACATTGAGCGTGACCACAAAATTTAGTTGGCATTACCTCATCAACAGAGGACCGTGTTACTCTATTCATCGTATAGACCAATATATCGTATATTAAATTATACGAATAATAACACCTGAATACAATGACGGAACGCCACTTTTAAAATGTCCCGTGATTTTGAGATTTTGCCCGATGTCCAAACCCCATTCGGCTGAAACCATCATGTGCAACTAAATTAAAAAATTATTGATTTCTCTTAATTTATGTTTTCTCTTTGAAAAATGTTTGTTACAAATCACCCCTACTTCTAATGCTAAACTGTCGTTTTATAGCCGAAAAAGACTTGTACGACAGTATAAGTACATAGAAATATGGAAATATTTAGCATTTTTACGATGCCCGATGTCCAAACCCCATTCGGCTGAAACCATCATGTGCAACTAAATTAAAAAATTATTGATTTCTCTTAATTTATGTTTTCTCTTTGAAAAATGTTTGTTACAAATCACCCCTACTTCTAATGCTAAACTGTCGTTTTATAGCCGAAAAAGACTTGTACGACAGTATAAGTACATAGAAATATGGAAATATTTAGCATTTTTAAGCAAAATATGTCCGTCACCATCATTTAAATTTCCCTGAGAATGAACATGGCCCTCGAAGTCTCCCACTTTTCGGAAGTCCGTGGACTGTCCAGTTCATGGGTAGTAAGACTCACGTTTGCTACTATCTGAGACCATCTATATATTGGTAATGCAACATCTGAAGAAATGGGAAGGCTGGGGTTTTTTAATTTTTTGTTCGTTGGAGCTAACACTGCCTTTTGCTCTCTTTTAGGTTTCTTATTTCACCCCACGTTGGCATACATACCCTTCCAAATACATTTTTAAAATTCATTTCTCTAAATGAAGTATGGCTTGTGAAGCAGCAGTGACACTGTCTATTGTTGTTAGTTATTATCAACCGAAGACTGAAGGTGTACATACGGCAAGAAATGATTTGACTTAATGTTATCACTCAAAAATTGAAATTCCACCGTGTAGTGTAATTCTCAATTGTCAACAAAAATAGGCTGGATGGATTCGGTTTCGAAAATACTGCCAATTGTGTTCTCGCTACTGCATTTCTAAACCCAACTTCTGCATGACCCCACCCCAAGGAATTTTGTGTTGATCATCCTGCTCATTCTAAAATTTTCTATGTGCAGTTGCGTACGTTTTTTGTCAAATACGCTAGCGGTAGGCAAAACTTGCATTATGCAAGTTTGTACAAGGCTAAATTGTCATCAAAATTTGCAGCACTCAATTTTTAAATGTTGCACTTTTATGTTCCTAGCTCCCCCGAAGTAGCACAGTAACAGTTGCCGTAGTGACTTCCACGGCAACTTAGGGTCCCTCCTGCTGAGATATGCGTAGCGAGAACACATGTTTATCTTTTTCCGTAGTAATTATTTAATATTAATGTATAAAGTATTCATCGATGACAATTCCAATAAAGAATATCCTGCCCAGTAATAAGACAGACGGTGAAAAAGAGCAGGTATGATTGGATACACGTTGGAACAATATTGTATATTTTTTGTTATCTTGTTGTATACAAGTATGGTATTTGATATTATGTTGTTGTATACTCCCAGCTCCAAAGAGAGTAAAGAACCCGCTTTGGATTTTCTAGCTTACCAGGATTTTTGCCGTTTCATGCAGGTTATGCCATGGGTAAATTTAGGATTCCACCAAGGCCGGTCTCAGGTACCCGGTAGCCACTTTGGCGCAACATCAAAATAGCCGTCCTAGCAAAAACGGTTATGACAAAAATTAATATTACTGGTTTTATTTATATTATTATGATGAATTACTGAGCAAAATGAAGTGTGGCCGGCTGAAAGAAACATTTTCGGAAAATGTGCAACAAAAACAACGACATACATAAAGAAAACGTGGGGTGGGGCGGTTATCCTCTATCTACCAGTGGGAATTTCATCTAATGTATGTGTCGCTGCCACAGGTTGGATCTTGGGGTCAAGGCTTAAGGCACTTCAGACAAAATTTTGAAACTGAAATATATAAATTTAGTTCGGCATTATTCATTGTCGGCTGAACATAATAGATAATGTCTGTGAAATGTTAATAAATGTTCGCACCGGACATACTAAAAGGGAGATCAGATTTTTGTAGGCCGTTAAGTACCGTTAGCCAGAAATAAATACAAAAAGCGTCTGTAGCACGGTTATGCAAAAGCTGCTGCTTTGAGTACTACTATGGCTCATATGGTTCCATACAGGTTTGGTGGCTGAGCGAGCATGGTGCCTTTGGTTGTTGCTCTTAAGTATATATGTATGATTAGTGATATGAAAAGGATTTATTCTTTAAAGGTATATATTTTGGTTTGGTATCATTTCGGGAGCTATATAGTTATTATACAAAATGTTGTTACATCTATTATCTTATCATTCTCTACAGTTATATATCTTAAATTTAGAGCTTGCGCATTAATAATCGCTGATACCATATGGCACTGCTCGTTACCGCAGCTTTTACTGGCACCATCAACAAGGAAATATGAGTGCAATAACGTTGTTTATGTAATGTAGTATTTATTGCATTGTAATTGTATTTCATTCGGTTGTTTGGCATACATTCTAACAATAGGTCATACACGTCGAAGCAGGGGTTGAGGGCGGGCTTGGAATTTTTAACCAAAATTGTCACAAATAGGGTGAAAATTGGCAAAAATAAGTCTTTCGGAAGGTGGGGTCAACTTTTTTCAGCACCCAATGGAGGATCTTTTCTCCACTCCCCGAGATCACGTCCCGCTGACCCTGCTATCCCATGATATATGCGCGCCAGCGTGTATGCAATAGATGTAGGCTGTTATGGCCATTCATCGACGTCAATCGATTGCAAGAATGAGTGGTCTCTGACATTCATTCTTAAAAATTTGTGCTTTTTTCTTATAGGAAATAATGCCCCAAGCTAAAACAAGGATTCCCTCTATTTTATTATAACATTTTCTGGTACCGAGGAGAAAATTAAGTAGAATTTTATGCTTTTAAAATGCATTTATTGCAAACCAAATTTTTGTTGACGTGTAGTCAATTTTAGGACAAGAAATAGTTCTGGTAATTTTAAAATTTGTCTCTCCTCTCTTTAGCGTGAAATGCGCAAAATGTTCCAGCGCTAGATTAAAATGACAGCGTTTGCAGCAGATTGTGTTTTGCAGGAGTACAACCTTTTAAATTCCGTCTGTATGTGTGTGTGATCGGCCATAACTCGGGAACGACTTAATCGATTTTCATGATATTGGGTTCATTCGAACCGGCATAGTCGATTTACCGTTTACATTCCCGAGTTTGATTTGGGGTCTGGTTTCAGATTCAGGGGTCAAAATGTGGATTCTTTTGTTTCATTTTAGTACCCTTCACGGAAGCAAAGTTATTTTTATCTTAACTTTCGAATTTTTTTCCTTGGTTAATTTTATTTCATAGTAAAATGATAAATGTCGACGACACTTTTTTGTTTTTCAATTAAGACACCGGTTCTAAAGTTATGGGGTCTGAGTTATGGTGCCCCAATGGTTCCTCGACCCAAAATTCGAAAATTTGTTCTGACTTCTTGGGCGGCTGAAAAGTTTAATCTGGGAGTTTTCGGATACGGGAAACTCGTTGCCGGCGTTGGTTTTGCCCTGTGACCTATGGTTCCATGGGTACGGGGCTATGACGCCTCATGGTTCGAGGTCAGATGTCAAAATGAGGGTTTTTCATTTCATGTTAGTACCTTTCACGGAATAAAGCTTATTTGTTATTCAGAACGTTGTGAAACGTAGTGGAGATTGTGTGTTGCATTGGTGAAATCTTTTAAATTCCGTGTGTGTATGTGTGTGATCGGCCATAACTCGAGAACGCCTTCACCGATTTTCATGATCTAGGGCTCCTTCAAACCGGCATAGTCGATTTACCGTGTACATCCAGGAGCGTATTTTTATTTGGCTCTGGTTCAGGGGTGAAAATGTGGGTTTTTGGCCCCATTTTACCCTTTTTAGTACCCTTCACGGAAGCAAGGTTATTTTTATCTTAACTATCGAATTTTTTTCTCTGGATGATTTTATTTCATAGTAAAATGATAAATGCCGATGCCTCTTTTTTGTTTTCGATTAAGGTTCCGGTTCTTGATTTATGTGGTTTGAGGTACGGGGGTATCGCGCCCCAATGGTTCCTCGACCCAAAATTTGAAAATTTGTTCTGATGTCTTGGGCAGCTGATAAGTTCTACCTGGGGGTTTTCGAGCATGGGAAACTCATTGCCGGTGCTGGTTTTGCTCTGCGGACCCATGGTTCCATGGGTACGGGGGTATGAGGCCCCATGGTTGTTGTTCAGAGGTCAAAATGAGGGTTTTTTCGTACCCTTCACGGAAGCAAGGTTATTGACGGAGGCAAGACGAGCCACCGAAGGTGGCGAGTCGCAGCCGGAGGCGTACATTTAACTTTATATATATCAATATACTAGACGCAAAATTTCAATTTTCTCTGTGACTTTTTTTTGTTTGTCACAGACAGGTCTGCAGGTTGAACGCCTTGGCCGATTTTAGAATTTTTTTTCTTCGTGTTGCATATTCTCTTGCGGAGTGCCCTTTCATTGAGCACTTTTTTCTACGAAAATTGCTTTGTACTCAAAATTAAGCAAATGTTGCTCAAACTTAGGGATTTTTGCCATTTTTTCAGCTTTTTCACCGCATCTCGACAACCGTTCGTGCTATTTCGGCGATTTTTTTACATAAAATGTATTTTCACGTTTTCTAAACAGCTGTATATAGCTGATTGACGTATTTAATCTCTTTCCTTAAAAATTAAGCAAATTCTCTTAAAATTGACTTAGGGAAACCTAAGTTCATCATATCTTGACAACGGTTCGTGCTATCTCGGTCATTTTTTGACATAACATGTACCTTCACGTTTTCTAAAAGACTTTATACGAGTGATCTACTTACCTTTATAAATTCTCTTAGAATTAAGCAAAGTCTCTTAAAAATGAGTTAAAAATTATTAAGTGTGTTATTGACGGAGGCAAGACGAGCTACCGAAGGTGGCGAGTCGCAGCCGGAGCAGTCGCAGTCGAACATTATTTTACATAATAAATTCAGTTTCTTAAAATTGTTTTCATGGTGAAAATTCGAAGATGAGGTGTAGCTACTCGATTTAAATGAGTATGTTACTTTTAAACTGTTACCAAAAATGTTAGAAATTCCACAAGCTGTATGCACTATTCACGCCGTTGTTAACCACCATGCCTCCGTCACCCACGTTTACGTGTTACTAGTTTTTATGTTAACATTCGAATTTCTTTCTCTGGTTGTTTTTATTTTATAGTAAAATGATAAATGCCGATGCCTCTTTTTTTGTTTTTCGATTAAGACTCCGGTTTTCCAGTTATGGGATTTGCGGTATAGCACCCTCATGGTTCCTCGTCTCAAAATTAGAAAATTTGTTCTGACGTCCTAGCGGCAGAAAAGTTTCACTTGGGGGTTTTCGGGCATGGAAAACTCATTGCCGGTATTGGTTTTACTCAGCGACCCATGGGTACAAGGGTATGGCGCCCGCTTGGTTCGGTGTCAGAGGTTAAAATGAGGGTTTCTACACCATTTTAGTACTCTTCACGGAAGCAAGGTTATTTTTGCCATAACTTAAGAATTTTTTCTCTGGTTGGTTTTATTTCATAGTAATGACAAATGCCGATGCCTCCTTTTTGTTTTTCGAGTAAGACTCCGGTTTTGGAGTTATGGGGTTTGCGGTATGGCACCCTCATGTTTCCTCGTCTCAAAATTAGAAAATCTGTTCTGACGTCCTGGGCGGCTGAATAGTTTCACTTGGGGGTTTTCAGGCATGGGAAACTCATTGCCGGTGCTGACTTTGCTCTGCGACCCATGGTTCCATGGGTACGGGGGCATGACGCCCCATGGTTGGGGGTCAGAGGTCAAAATGAGGGTTTTTAGTACCCTTCACGGAAGCAAGGTTATTTTTATCTTTAACAGTCGAATTTCTTTCTCTGGTTGGATTTATTTCGTAGTAAAATGATAAATGCCGATGCCCCTTTTTTGTTTTTCGATTAAAGCTCCGGTTTTGGAGTTATGGGGTTTGAGGTATGTCACCCTAACGGTTCCTCGTCCCAAAATTCGAAAATCTGTTCTGACGTCCTGGGCGGCTGAATAGTTTCACTTGGGGGTTTTCAGGCATGGGAAACTCATTGCCGGTGCTGGCTTTGCTCTGCGACCCATGGTTCCATGGGTACGGGGGCGTGACGCCCCATGGTTGGGGGTCAGAGGTCAAAATGAGGGTTTTTAGTACCCTTCACGGAAGCAAGGTTATTTTTATCTTTAACAGTCGAATTTCTTTCTCTGGTTGGATTTATTTCGTAGTAAAATGATAAATGCCGATGCCCTTTTTTGTTTTTCGATTAAAGCTCCGGTTTTGGAGTTATGGGGTTTGAGGTATGTCACCCTAACGGTTCCTCGTCCCAAAATTGGAAAATTTGTTCTGACGTCCTGGGCGGCTGAAAAGTTTCACTTTTGGGTTTTCGGGCATGGGAAACTCACTGCTGGTGTTAGTTTTGTTGTAACTTGTGCTGGTATTGTGTGATATTCACATATAGCATATCGACGAATGCTATGGAGAGCTGATTTGATGTGCACGCAAAAGGTGTAGGCGTAGGTGTACCTATGCTTCACTACGTTCTGCAATCTCGATAGAGTTACTAGCTTTATCTTAACTTTCGAATTTTTTCTCTGGTTGGTTTTATTTCATAGTAAAATCACAAGTGCCGACAGATCTTTTTTGTTTTTCGAATAATGCTCCGGTTCTAGAGTTATAAGGTTTGACGTATGGTGCCCCAGTGGTTCCTCGACCCAAAATTTGTTCTGAGATCCTGGGTGTATGAAAAGTTTCACTTGGGGGTTTTCGTGCATTGAAACTCATTGCCGGTGTTGGTTTTGCTCCGCGGACCCATGGGTACGAGGGTATGCCGCCCCATGGTTGTTGTTCAGAGGTCAAAATGAGGGTTTTTTCGTACCCTTCACGGAAGCAAGGTTATTTTTATGTTAGCATTCTAATTTCTTTCTCTGGTTGTTTTTATTTTATAGTAAAATGATAAATGCCGATGCCTCCTTTTTGTTTTTCGAGTAAGACTCCGGTTTTGGAGTTATGGGGTTTGCGGTATGGCACCCTCATGGTTCCTCGTCTCAAAATTAGAAAATCTGTTCTGACGTCCTGGGCGGCTGAATAGTTTCACTTGGGGGTTTTCAGGCATGGGAAACTCATTGCCGGTGCTGGCTTTGCTCTGCGACCCATGGTTCCATGGGTACGGGGGCGTGACGCCCCATGGTTGGGGGTCAGAGGTCAAAATGAGGGTTTTTAGTACCCTTCACGGAAGCAAGGTTATTTTTATCTTTAACAGTCGAATTTCTTTCTCTGGTTGGATTTATTTCGTAGTAAAATGATAAATGCCGATGCCCTTTTTTGTTTTTCGATTAAAGCTCCGGTTTTGGAGTTATGGGGTTTGAGGTATGTCACCCTAACGGTTCCTCGTCCCAAAATTGGAAAATTTGTTCTGACGTCCTGGGCGGCTGAAAAGTTTCACTTTTGGGTTTTCGGGCATGGGAAACTCACTGCTGGTGTTAGTTTTGTTGTAACTTGTGCTGGTATTGTGTGATATTCACATATAGCATATCGACGAATGCTATGGAGAGCTGATTTGATGTGCACGCAAAAGGTGTAGGCGTAGGTGTACCTATGCTTCACTACGTTCTGCAATCTCGATAGAGTTACTAGTTTTATCTTAACTTTCGAATTTTTTCTCTGGTTGGTTTTATTTCATAGTAAAATCACAAGTGCCGACAAATCTTTTTTGTTTTTTTCCAATAATGCTCCGGTTCTAGAGTTATAAGGTTTGACGTATGGTGCCCCAGTGGTTCCTCGACCCAAAATTTGTTCTGAGGTCCTGGGTGTATGAAAAGTTTCACTTGGGGGTTTTCGTGCATGGAAACTCATTGCCGGTGTTGGTTTTGCTCTGTGTCCCATGTTCCATGAGTACGGTGGTATGGCGCCCCCAAGGTTCGGGGCCAGATAGCAAAATAAAGGTTTTTTACCTCATTTTAGTACCTTTCGCGGAAACAAGTTTATTTTTACCTTAACTTTCGAATTTCTTTCTCTGTTTGGTTTTATTTCATAGTAAAATGATATTTTTGTACATTACTGACATTCCGGTACCTATAATAAATCATTGCTTTAAACAGGCAGAGACCGTAAATACCGCCGCCGATCATTCCTCTTCCACATCTAAAGCTGACTCAGTGTTAAGCCACGAACAGATATATTATCAACAACAATTACTGTCAAAGCAGTCAGCATGTTATGATGTCGGGAGCAGTGTGCCGAAACAAGTTGACAATGTTTGCTATTATACGACACTGTCAGTCCCAACGTCTTCCTACTATGGAAAATTATTTAGTGCTTACCCAGACTCGGTATCAGGCGATCAGAAGGTTGTCTACTTTCAAGAAGCGACAAACTATTGTAGTAGACGTCGCTTTGTGGATGCTGGTATATTTTTTGTGGGCTCATTTCTGGCTCTCGTCTTTGCTGCGGTGTTGGTTGCTCGGTTTTTCATTCATAAGGTTAGTTTAAATTTACCTATACATATCGCTTAATTACAATAAAACAATATCTTATCTTAATGTAGTACCAATGATAACGACCGTTTGAACTTATATACTAACAGTTGTTGTTTCCTAACTTTGTTCATCACTCATATCGAATAATTGTTATTATCAGAACTAAATTATCGTGCCACAGCAATTCCTTACTGTGATTTGTACGCAACCCGAAGTTTAACTGTGCGGTAAATTGTTGTAGTGTATGGAAGTTTATGTGCAGTTTTTGCTTATATTGATCAAAGACACTAAACCATAAGTTATTGATGAAATTTTTCCCAGGAATTTTATTATTTTTGGACAAATTTAAATTATTCTCTCTCCAGCTTTAAAGTAAGCTATTGATATATATTTCTCGTCACTGCAATTGTTGAACATATGATATTTGATTTCCGTTCTATGAAACTGGAACTTATATGTATGACAGCACAGCCGCAGCAATACATTGTCTGGTTGGACAGAGGTGGCTATATTTTGCTGACCAATTTATGAAATCGCTTATAACGTAATAATAGGCGAAATTTATCTTATTTGTGTCACAGTGAAACTGACAAAAGGTAACTTTATTGTACGTATAGTCATTGCTTATTTCAGTACATACGCGATATGTCTTTCTATACACTTGGCCTCTCCACATGACCAACATATACTTGCGGGGTTTTGAGCTGGCGGCCCCAACTCTAACTTGGGGGAACCGAACGTACCAGATGCATTTTTGGTAGGTTAGCTGTGCGAAATCGCGCTCCTCCACTCAGGTGAACATGAGCGTTCTAGTAATTGCACTTTATCGTTTTTTTCATGCCTTTATAATGTATACTGTTGTTTTGTCACCATTTTTATTATTTACTTACTGGAAACGTGTATTTATACAGGATGCACTTCGTTTTACTTAGGATATTGTGGTGAATTGTCGATATATAAGCAACAGTAATTGTGTTTTGTTGTAACTGATTTTTATTAAGGACGACTATTTCTCCTGTCATCTATAAATGTGTTAAGTGATGCCAAAATTTATCTGGCAGGAATGATCCGAGGGAACCGCAGTAATCCTGACGTACCACCTCCCTCCCATCTGTGAAGACGCCAGTATACCATATCATAAGTTTCTACGTTCTAGGTTCTTAACTATAGATTGATTTTCGTGATCTCAAATTAGCGATTCTATCTTTTGACTGTCGTAGTCTTTGTCAACAGTTCACAATAATTCAAATATATTTATCAGCCGCAGTTTTTAGAACCAAATGATTTATGGCTTTTGTGGCACCGATATGCTTATCAGTGATAATGAAACCGATATGGTACCGTCGTCACAAATTTTACGGCGCTTCGTTCAGCGTGTCGAACTTGACCCGGTCGATGAATTAGAGCGGCTGGATGTCCCACGGTTTGCATCCAATCGCCCAGCAGTGTTTGTGCATGATTTCAAGCAAGTAAGATATTCCTCCGACAACACACAATATTGTTCCACAAATACACGTGCTGCAACTCTCTTCTTTCTTGTACTACCTCAATCGACATTTTATGATATCTTGGAGAAATTTTTCTGTTGTTTTGGAAATAGAGATGTGATATTTGTGTCAGTTGGATTTAATTAAGAGACTAATATGACTGAAAAAAATATTAGCTGTCTGTATCACGTATTATTCATAGGTAAGTGAATAAAAGGATTTTGGTAAATTTTGTATTCGACATCCTTATTACTAACTGTATAATGATTTTCTGATCAAATTTCTCGCAAAATCGACACAAATTGGAAATTTTGTGCAGGAGTTCACACACACTTCACGTGTCAGCTCTGCTGAGAAACGTGCGATCACCAAATCTTTTGGGAGAGCGATCTCATGAAGAATTGCATGTTTTGCTATATGAGTCTTCTTGTCCAAGGAGCCGAAACCTCAATAAGTAAGGTTTTTAAAAATTTGACTAAGTTAGTTTCTTTCTTATGTGGCGGGAACTAGGGGTTTATATGGTTACCTAATCCGATAAACTCATTGCTTTCGTTGTTTTGTATCTACATTGTGTATGCTTTGTTGTAGTAAACGCTAAATTTTGGCAATAAAATTTGTTAAATTTAAGTATTTTTCAATTAAGGTATACGTATGAGTCTGGAGGCTTTGCTGAATGCGGCCAAGGCAATTGTACTTGTGTATTACGCACTCAAATATTGCAATCGTAAAGGGTCTGATACGTGAAAAATGACGTTCTGCAACGGGAAAAATGAATTTGAAGTTTTATTTTTACTTGAAAGCTGTGATTGATAAAATTTAGAAAGTGTAAGACATGTTGCATATTTTAAGAATAAATAAAGGGACCTATGGTTTTGTTTGACACGTACTGGAATTGTCCCTAGCGTTGCACTTAATATATCGCTCAATAAATTTTTATATATAAGTTACTTTGATGGTGGCACAAGAAGGCCAGTTTGGTTCTGCAAAATATTTGTCACTGACCACATTTTTCAGTTTTGTCAAAAATTTATACTTATTACAGTATGTATGACTGACTTCTTTATAGTACAAAAGATTGAAAATACACAAGGGGTATGAAATTAGCGGCCCATGGACATTGGTGGGGTGTAAGCTGATTAGTCTAAGAACATGGGTGGGGTATAAGTCGGCGGTCTAAGACCCTGGAGGGTCTGGATGTGTGGTCCGTGGACCCGGGAGGAGTATTCATTTTATGACCCAGCAGCTGGTTCACTAGCGTTAGCAGTTGTTTTCGTATACTCATTGTTTGTTAATTTATTATTTACTACTGTTTTTGTGCTAATCATTTACAGTTGGACCAAACAGATAGGTTTGAGTACGACGAAGTTCTTTGCTGCACTTTTATATTAATGCCGAGCTAGTCTGATTTTATTAATTTAGTCGGTTGGAAGTCATATTTTTATCGTATTTATAAACATTTTAGAAGGTGACGATTATTGTTGACGCTGACGAACAACAATGCTTCGTCAAGCCGCTGGATCCGACAATGATGACTCCGAAAGGTTTCTCTGATCTCTTAGAAAAGGCCAAAGTGCGTCTGTTTCGATAAGTTTTTTAACATAAACTTTTGTTTTTGGTTTAGAGACTAAATCTGCAGTGATCGATGATGAATAGTTTTGATCAAAGTTGAACTAGTACCAACAGCAAGCTATTGTCCGACGACACAATTTTATGCTTAGGAGCTACCGTAACGTTGCAATTAGGTGTCAATAGGCCTGGGTCGATTTGCCTTAGTAAGCGCCGTCTTCTTTGATCACGGCCTGGCCATGAGGCATTATTTAAATGGATTACAGGAATAGTATTTATTCTTCGATTTGCTTTGCTTGTAAATTTTACGGCTCGTTTTCGCGAGTATAAAGTTATTGATGCTCGCCTAAGCTGGTGTTCTAATCTTGCACAATCTAATGTTACAGCACAACTACTACGAGCTAAATGCAACTCATGTCATCGAGCGATGGGAAGTTGCCGGACGACTGAACGATCTCATTACCGACGTTGGATCTCCTTTTTTGAAATCGTGGACCGTTCAGGACGAATGTGGATCGTTTAGCGTTTATCTATTGCGTGAAATTAGCCAACGACTTGGTAAGCGATTAACATTTTTGTGTTGTTTTTATTACAGCCTCGGAAGTAATTCTTGATTGTTCCTGTTGTAATTTGATAAATCCGGCAGCCGGCGAGAGACTGAACTCTTTTTAAGATTTTTTAGTGTTTTCTAAAACACATCCTTTGAAAGTCCCGTGTTACTTTACACATCCATTGAGTACGCTATGATATCACGTTCTATAACGAAGCTGGTACATTTACTCAGATCGAAGCTTAAGCAGAAACTACTATAAGATGTTTGCAGCAAGATGCTAAAATTCGCAATTCAATACGTTCAAATGTCAACACAATTTCAATTCTAACGGATTTTGTGTAGAAATATGTTCATCTCGAATTATATCGACTGGAATTTCATTTTCGATTGGATTTGGCATGTAGAAAATCAGTCAATATTATTCGATATGAACATATTTCTTTAATAGAATAATATAAACGATGTGGTTATTGTTTCACCTCGATATAAATGGGCTTATTGACGTCTATAATAGAGTGGTAATTATATTGGTGGAATTCTTCTATACTGGAAAAATCGGCTCGGATGCTCTCGATTTTATACCACTTCATATTAATTCTGCACTTTTGATTTTAGAAAAATTCTTGATGTACCACATTATAGTGTTACAATCCATTTTACCCACTTTTACTTTCTAGCTACACGTATCTTACCGTGATTTCCGGATGATCTTATCACAACCACGAAAACTTGCCACACACACCAGTGCGGAGTTGTTATTCACTTAACCCTGCGGTTATATGGTGCTTCCGGGTCAGTCGTCATTCGACAAACTTCACTATTCTGAGACAGGATTTGCCAAGTGCCATTTTGTCAAGAGCGGTAAGAGGTCTGAGCGACATGTTGAGCAGCAGATTTGGTGATCTATCGCTTCTATGTCGTGAATGCTACACCTAAGGCCTTGGCCATCCCTCGGGGGTATCATCCATAAGAAGACGCCGAGGGCATCGGTGGTTTTTCGCATTGGGAGTACGCGCCTGGGTAGCCGCAGGTTGTTGCGTTCGGACATTTGTAATAGATTTAGTATGTTCGCAACATTTTCTGAGATCGTCGTTGCTGATATAATCTCTTAGAGAGACTTCTAAGGCCGCCTACCGGAAAAGTTCTCAAACATTTTTAGGCAGTTGTTAGATGCCGTGTTATTTCTCAGGCCACGTTTTGCTACCGTACAAGAGAACGGGACGTTGTGTTGTACAATATCATCTTCGTGTCTCTCAAAATATTGTTTGCTTAACAGACCCGTTTTAGTCTGCAAAAAGCTGCACGTAATTTGACTATGCGCTGAAGTATTTCAACATCTGCGAGCCGGTTCCATCGAAACATCACGTGAAAAGTTCATGTCAGTGTTCAAGTAGGAACTCTTCGGTTGATAGCGAGGTACCATCGGTTCCGCAGATGATGCCACGCGTTCGACACAGAGGTTGTTACAGTTTTTGAGTCAGGCGAATGGCCTTGTTGTGGTCATTCATATCTACAGCTTGGTTGATTTATTTCAAGGAAAGATTCATCCTGAAATAGCTAGTCCTGCGGCTTACGCTTCAGAACAGGATCATGGGCAGATGCTGCATCTTTGGAAACTACATTCAGGTTTTCGGCAGTAGCCATAGTCGCGTCTTGATCCTGGTCGATTCGGTTGTCGCATTTGACGGTATCTAGAGGCGTCTAGACGCTTTGGTCGAGGGTGCGTTTAAAAGTGGCCCAGTGTTCGTCTGTAGGATATGTTTTCGTCTTGTAAAAGAGAGAATCGGTTAGTCAGTGTCGCACTAAGACGGTCTGTCATCGAATGGTTTCACAGTTGTGTAATACTCGACGGTATGAGCGAAATTTAATGGAATATTTTAATGACTGTAATGAACTGCAGCATGACTGTTTCCCTGTAACAATATTTGGAGCTTATTCGCTTGTGCGTAAACGTTATTAGCCCCTAGAAAGCGACTTTTGTCTACTTATAGTTGTCTTCAAATATTGAATTGACATATTTTATATCGAAGGTACTTAATATATTTCTTATGTTGAAGGCCGCTGCTTTATGCTTCTTTCTCTGTTGTACACGTCGAATCTTGCAGTCCACTGGAAAATGTAACGCTCAGACTGCGCAGGAAGTTGTATAATGATGGTCGGTTAGGAATCATGGCTCTCAAGCCAAACTCTGGTTCTTTCGCTGACTGCTTAGGATTGTCTCCTAAATTATCGGTATGTTTCAGAGCGAAGTCTGGCGGAGCGTCACAACACAAACGACTGGACTAATAATCGCTGTGAGCGCTTTCAATTTATGGAGTTGGAGCCGCGGCGTCACCTCAAAGAAATTGCTGTTCTTAAATGTTTTAATCATTAAGGTTTTTGTTGAATTTTATTCGAAGGTTTTTGAGCACCAAAAAATTTTGGCGGTTCTTTGTCTAAAGCATAACCACTTACATTCATAGTTTTGATGCGACATCTAGTTATTATGGTTTTTAATTATACTATTGTTTATAAATTTGTGAAACTTGTCTTTCGGAGGAATATAGTAAATGTCATATCTTTAATGTGTTATGATTGTTATTTTTGTTAAATTCCGGTCAATCTAACGATAGGAACCACCGCGAATCGGAGCCCCGGCCTTTCGTATACGCAGCAGACGTTTTTACTGCTACACCATGAACCCACTTGAAAGGGTTGCTAATTTATAATGTTATGTCATCCCATGGACCCACAAGTTATGTCATCGAATTGACCCTTCGCTGATAGTTCTTATTTAAATTGCGTGGTCACTACAGTGCCCCATGTCATGTAATAGCCTGATTGTAAAACATAAACATGTAGTATGGCGCACATAAAGCGTCCTGTCTCACCTAATTCTCTTTTGCAGAGAATTGGACTAAGTTTATTCATCCAATTTTTGAAACGGTGCGAGCGAAATTTCTTCCTATTTTTTTGTTTGACTGTGGAGATCACAACTCATCACGGGATGGGTGGATCTTCAAAATTTTTTTGATTTGAATAATATTTGACAATTTGTTCAATTTCATCAGACACTAAACCCATCGAGCACGTGTTCCGGATCAAAATGCGCCCCAAACGGTGTCGGGAGTCCCATTTTGTGAAATTCAGCCATCCGGGTATATATCTTTCGCGACCTATATGTCGTGATATAGGCTTCGCAGCGGAAAACGGAATCAACTCATCAAGAGCTACAGGTTTGTTGTACACACTTTTTGTCAGGCGACTCCCTGGGTCTGTATGGGTCCAAAAACGGTGTGTTCGCTAATTTTCACATATTTTTGCTTTGTGATATGTTTCTGAGACGTACGAGCGTCACTTCATCCTTGCATAGGGTTTCGAGCACGCGTAATACAACGGTATTCCCGTTGGAGACTTACGCTTGCTGTATGATGTCGTTCCTGGTGGATATGGGGACTTTTAGTGTCTGTCGACGTATTCCTACACACCTTTTTGCTCTTGCGGTATGTTATTGGGGAGTAGGAGCGTTAGGACATTCCTATATATGTTTTCAAACAAACGAATACGCTGGTATTGCCATCATAGAGCTGTTATTTCTGTATCGTACCCTTCCAGTCGACATAGAGTGTTTTAGGGTCTCCTGACCTATCCTCAGACAACACTTTTTGCATTTGTGGCATGCGATTGCTGGATGCGAGCATCAGAACATAATAATACTATGGTATTGTCGGAGACCTGTTGTTCCTATGCGGTAATTCTTCTACGGGGACATGGGGTGTTTTAGGGTCTGACGATTTATTCTCACAGATCCTCATTTTCTTTTAGTGACAAGTTGTTGCGGGATGCGAGCGTCAAAACATTCTTATATACGCTGAATACGATGATATTGCAGTCGGAGACATGTTGTTGCTGTATCATATCATTACAGCGCTGTCGATGGCTTATCGATTCGGACTATTTTCAGACAACATATTTTAAATAGCACACAAACACCAGTAAAGCATTTCAAGCATTAAATATTTTCAGCGGCCATGCTCGTTTCGTTTCCAATAGCTTGTGAGATATTAGTGGTACTACTCTGTTAAAGAATAACATTTTGCTGTTAAACGTGATCTCATTATTCTGTAAACATTATTGCTTCGTTTTGTCTTTGATTAAGTGAATCAGGTTTCTTTAAATTACAACTGGATAAAAAATATCTCGGTTCGTTTCTTTCATGTGGCTCTAATCATATCTAATTTTGTGCACGACTATCATCTTGTGTTGGTTTTGTGAGTAGTCATGCAGGTATGTGTAGCGTGATTAGACGTTTATGTACGATACGACGTATGTATATAAATTTATGTTTGGTGTCATCAGGTGTATGGAGAGGATTGAATTTTCATACAAATTTCATTGAGCGAAGCGAGGCGAAGCTGAGCGAAGCGTTTTTATTTTCTGTCTGGGAGTAAAAATGTCGATGTCCGTCCGTTCGTTCGTTTGTTCGGTCCGTCGGATGTCAAGAACCACTGAACCGATTTTAAAAAAACTTTTTTTGTTTGAAAGCCTATCATGTCAGAGTGTGCACCTGATATTTGGAATTAAAAAATTTTGATTAGCTAATTAGTAAATTAAATTAAAGTAAATTATTAAATTAAAAAAATCAGTAATTAGCTAATTAGTTAAGCTTATGCAGCTAAAATAGAGAATTTTGCAATATTTGTGTTATTTATTGAAATAGAATCGTTTCGATCAAACCACTATAGGGTTTTTGGGTCGAAGAATTCAAATATAATATTTTTACCAATGATAAAGCCCTATGTCCTATGCAATGTAGTTACAAGAACATAAAATTGAGTACATTCCTAATGCCACAGCCCAAGCTCCACTCACAAATGTAGTTCCACTACCGACTAGTTATTCAATAGCGTTTGGAGATCTCATGGAAAACAATGATTTTAGCGGAGTTCGATTATCGCTCTGACTGAAAGTTATAAGTTACTGTCGGTAAGCTTTTGTGGAAATTGGGATTTGGCCATTGAATTCAGTATAGAGCGGCAAAATTACCTTGGTTTCATGATCAGTTTGGGTAGATCTGAGTGTAAAATCCAAAAGTATTTTTCTTTCATTCTTACACCAACTTGCGGTTTTACAGAAGTCATTTAAACTCCGTGCGTTATGGAGAATTACTGCTTATATGGGAACTACTTTAAGATGTGCCGCGAAGAACGTTAAATTGGTTTTGGTTTTATCTGTCAAATCCGACGGACTTGAAGTTACAGTACGCGCCAAAAATGACCGTAGCATTTCGAGCGAGCGAGTACGAGTGAATCGCGAGCGAGTGGCCCGCTCGAGATTTCGAAACTATTTAAATTAATAATAAATTCTATTTTTTGTTTTAATTGTATTTGGTTGAGTGGATTAAATTTTGAGAACAAACCACATTCCAACGGTACACCAACAGGCCGAATAGAAACGATAATTTATGGCCCCAAAAATATAATTATTTGATTCAGGCTCGTTCGGGAACCCCCGTTTCAAACCGACTTTTGTCAGACAATTCTGCTTTAAAATACTTCGTTATAAACTATTGTGACAACTAAATGCCAATAATTAGTTTCGACACCTAAATTAAAACACTCTTTAATTTTAACCATCTCTGTAGGCACATCTTGTACTACATGTCTTTAAATTATCAGAGGCCCGGGTACAGGAGGCAAATTAAAATCTTTCACGCAGAGCTGGAGGGGAAACCCCCAGCTAATCTAACCCCTTTTTCCTGCGCAGAAAACAAACACAGATTTGCCAATTTTTCCTAAATTTTCGTCAGTTTACCCAAAAATTTTCTGCGCGGCATCGGGAAGAGGTTAAAATATGGCTTGGCAATAGAGTGGGGGGGGCGTCGACTTTTAGAGATTAACCCTTCGCCTATGTGCACGTATGCCTGAGATGTGTTTGATATAATCCTGCCTTCCAGATGTGATTTATCTTGCCTACCCCTCTCCAGATGGGTTTTATTATAGATTGCCCCCCTCAGATTCAAAATCTCTTTCGGTCGTCTGCAAATTCTGTTTTGGTGATCAACAATCGTGGTTTTTCTAAATACAATAACTCATTAGTCTTCTTTCGTTTACTCTGACTGCTTTTGTATAGATTTATATATATTTTTTACATTATTTTATTACAATTATTGTGTGATAAACGCTGTAAAGTACACTTTTTGTATTATTATATTAATTTTGTATTTGTTGGAACGCATTCAGGCAAATTTTCGGCAATAACTTAAACTATAACAATGTGACAATTCAATGTCTCACTCAGAATAACAAAATTATAATATGAACAATGACATACAGAAATATAGGCAAATCTTTCGCGAAGAAATATCAACAGTTCAGTGAACACTTAGTTATTTTTGTCCATAACTACTACCCTGTTTACAGTGGGTATGGGACCCCTTCCCCACTTTCCAAATCCCCCATGCTCGTCCCCCTGCACTCAGCCGAAACCCTCATGTTCAACTAAATCCAAAAATTTTTTAATTGAAAATTGTGTTTTAAACATCTATTACCACTGTTTATAATGCTGAAACGTAGGTTTATAACTTGAAAATCGAAGTTCCTCCTACACTTTTCGGAGGGCTGTGGACAGGCCAGAACTCTACACTTGTTTTATTCTATGCACTGCAGAACTCGCAAAAATCGATTAAAAACTCAAAATCTGGTGTTGTAATATCGTATGTATGGTTAAACTTGTTCTCTAGTTGCTCAAAATTTTGGCGTATTTGGCTTTTAATTTTTTTGCACAATTAATACATTTTCATTCGTTCGTGGTTAGTTACTAAATTTTGTTTTACGTACATTAGCAACTGTTGCTACAAAAGGGTTTTTACGGCGAGTGCTGTATTTACGACGAAACGTTTTTGGACGTCTGAATGCGAATAATATCGATATTTAATTCCATACTTGCACCTATCGCAGAAGTACAAGCACTGTTGGAAATATTTGTATATTATGCTTTTTTGTTTATCTCTTTTTGTCACTTTAATTTTGCATTTTATTACTATATAACAGTACAAATACTATTAATAAATATAATATTTATTGCACAAATTTAACCAAGGCCACGAGGCAAATTTTGACCTCAAGCTTTGATCACAATTATTCGGAAACAATTTTTTTATATTTTTGTGAATTTGACCGTGTGAACACTGGTCAGATTTTTCTGGGAGCATACTTTCACCAATCAGGACAAACTATAGAATTGTATTTGAAAAATTTTGAGCTCAAATTTTTTGAAGCAGGTTATTTGCCTTATTTTCCATTAAAAATTGTATTCAAATGTTGAACAAAAAGTTTGAAGTGTGAACTCAGCTTGAGATATTATTGCTTATAACTTTTCATATTGAGTGGAGGGTCCTTCGCTCAAAACCTTTGACTCGGCTCGATGGGAAGCACATATCTACGCAATTATTAACGAAACAGATGACGCAAATATGCTCAACGCACGCTGAAAATGTCAGTTTATCCAACTGCCCAACTGTGTGTTACGATGTAGTCAAAATATTAGCGATGGTACCAGGCGAGTATGTTCAAGGATTGCGTCACTTGACAAGTGTATCAGGTTTTGGGACGGTCAGTTTACATGGTTACACTCTACGCTCCGGAAATAACTATCGCCTTTTGAGTGATAAGCGGCTATTTCGGGGCCCTACCAGTGAGTACCCTTAAAATCTTAATATCAATTTTTATGCGGTACCTGAACACATCTCTGATTTTATCGATGAAGGAAGAAATAAATGACTTATGGGTTTCAAATGTGTCACAAAATGGTTTCGTTGCTGTTAAAATGTGTAATTGTATATTGTTATCTGTGTTATACTATTAGCCTTGTTATTATGTCTGTTACCTGTATATATTATTATTATTATCATTGAAGCACCTCTGATAGCAGAATATCGCAGCACCACGAGGATTCCTTTCATATCACGCATCGTAGATTAGGCAAACTGATTTCGCTTCCCGTCCCCTCGAGTTTAACTATATCGACTCGTAACTGACCGTACGAATTTAGTATGTATTTGTTCATCTGGGTTTGTAAGAAAATTTCTTGAGGTGGTCTACTCTTTTAAATAGATGTTCTGTCTAATTTTTGAAACATGCTGTGATAACAGTACACATAGTTAGCCCTTTCCTTTTTAAACGAAGCCGTATTTTGTACTGTGTTGAACTAACTTTTGTTTCTGAGGGGTGGGCATGAATCGCTTGGACATAAGCCACTACGTTGTTTGGGAGCTGTTGTCCTGTTTCTTAAGGAACCTTGCAAAGAGAACGAATAACAGTACACATGCAAACTGTACGCTGTGACAAACGTATCGAATGTGGTGAAGGAATTTCTAAATTTTGTTCAACAATAAATAACATATTGTCACCATATGCATCGTGTTTTGAACGGCGCGACAGTAGTCAAAGCAGTGATATTGCTGCATACACTTATTGTCGCAACAGTATAAATTTTATTGTCTATCGTCATCTTGCCGCGAAATAAGTATTGTAGCAACAAAGTAATCAAACATAATATTGCTGCAAAATAGTTGTACGGTTCCACGGATTGCTGTGCAATAGAAGGAAATATTGCAGCAGCAATATTTTAGCTTGTTCTATCGAGAGGGCAATACAAACCAATGTTATGGTAGCAGTAATAATTTTGGCTTGTGCTATTGTGAGTGCAATAGAAACCAATATTATTGTTGCAGCAATATTTTAGCTTGTACCATTGACAGCACTAAGTTTCCAACAATATATCGCCAATGCAATATTGTTTTAATTAAATATGGTTGCTGCGATAGCTTACGGTGTGCAATTCGTGCACGCATTTCTCTGTGAATAATGCATTACCAAGAATGTGAGCAGCGGCGTAAATCCGTTAGAAATCTCGGGTCGGGTGGTGCAACTCAAATCATGTTTTGAAGATCTATGCCAAAGTTGAATACAACTAAGTTTCACAGCACTTTTTCATTTTTGACTACTCAATGTCTGCTGCTCTAGCATACTTTAGTAGTGTAGAAATTTGAGACAGTGATTACAATGATATAAAAAGCTTCTCTGGGCGTATTAAAAATAACTTCGTCTATGAATTTACCTCTGACGAGATTATCCTAGTGGTGAAATTGTCAGCATGTATTAATATTATTATAGGCCGGAATCTTGTGTGTGTGGGGTTGTCCGATAGCACTGTGGACCCCGTCGTTCAGTCGTGACACTCGAGACACAAGTTCAGCCGTGCAAATTTGGTACTGAACTTGTACATGTACATTTTACAAAGGTATTTGCTAAGTTTAAATTTTATTTTGTATTGCATTTCAAACTTTTGATCGACTCAGCGGTTGCACAACGTGCAATGGCGGCAGACTGCCAAGAATTTCCTCTTATTTACGATGCGAATTTAAGATCTGTAAACGCTTCTTTGCTATATGTTCGATAATTCACTCGATTTTTATAGGGCGGCAAACAATGCGGTTAACGTGCCCAGATTTACGCCTACCCAGGCTATATGACAACATGGTACTAGAAAGTACAAACTCGTGCATGCTGGTTTTTTGGCGATTACATGTATGTACATCAAAAAGTTCTCATAGTCCCGTTTAATTCACTTGCTATACAGCAGTAAAAGCGTATAGGCCGAGGTTGGCCCGCCGACGGTCCTTAAATGCTGACCAACGGTTTTCGCGATCATTAATGGCTCATCGACGCAGTGTTCACGTTACAATGTCCCCGCTGTTTGGAACTTTTGTCTCCCTGTAGTCGCGACCCTACCGTAGAGATAGGGTGACACCCATATATTCTGTAAATCAATTGCCGAGGACTGTCGAGAACTGGTAATACGCGTAACTAGCTACCTTTGAAAAAATTATTAAAAACATGGAGGTGTCTACGACACTCTGTTGTCAACAGTATATGCCTGACACTGTATGGTGTACATAAGTTCCAAACGTTGGGAATATTATAACGTGAACGCCGCATAAGGCTTCATATGTCTGGATTAGGTATACATTTATATACTTTGAGGAAGCCACTCTCTGCTTTGCATGTTCGGTTGAACAAGTTCAACTTTCGGTTGGATATTTGGACCTATGTTTAATTTATATATTTTGCAGTGTCATCATATGGTGAAATGTATACTGTGTAGGTGCTAGAAGGGCCCCACCTGTTCATACCTCTCTTTTCTGCTGAGCGTTAATAAAAGTTGACTAACTGTAAATCTAGGGTTTGAAATATTGACCTACGTAGAAAATACACAAAAGTTTCTTTATGTATGTATTTAAGTCGTCGTACACCGATAGATCTCCTCTTTCGACCGTAGATATATATTTTAATTAATTTTGATCAATGTATACGTGATGCATACTCCATATTATATATTTTTTAATTAAATATCTTTCTTACTACGTACGTATATGGATTGCTGTATGTATTATACAGCTTAGTTTATTTTTTGTTGCTGTACGTTTGGCAGCATTTACTAGGTTTCCTTGCACATTGTACAAAATATTGTATTTCTTCGTTTTTAAGCAGAGTAAACTTGTTTTAGACTCGAAAAGTTGTTTGCTTGAAAAGCTAAAACGCGATCTGAGCGAAGTAGCGATGTAATTTTTAGACGTCATTTTCGCAACTATGTGATTCATTAAGTTATTGACAACCGTTTGTTTAACATGCAGTTGTGGAAAACCGTATGTATGTATTTGATTTTTCCAATTGAAGTTTCGATCGTGAACGCGGTCAGTGTTAGCCATATACAGCGCGGTCAGTATTAGCCATGTCCATTTGTTTTAAACGGGTGTTTTATTCTCCCGGCAGCAGGGAGTTTTGGCCATACGTACAGTGGTAATATAAACCCAATCTTAGTTTCACGAGGTGGTTTTTGTAATAGTTTTAAATTTTGTGCTCACCCAACCCACCCTATGATGCTGAGACATCGGCAGTGAGTCTTTTATTTACATTTGTCGGACCCGATTGACGAGCTGAGCGTTGGCTCAAATTCCTTGTGTTTAATTCCGCTTTCTGAGTCTCACTCCTCGTGGTACTACGGAGTCAAGGTGACAGAGCAGTTCAACTAAGTTAAGTGTATAGAATCGTTTCTGCCTTATTCAGCAAACGAGTATGTGCCTATGTAATTGTCGCCCGCAGTCCAGCTTAGGACACTGCAAGCAATGCATATCGTTTCCTTAACGAGATCTGTTATGGGGCATCTGTTTTTTCGAAGAGGCTAACACATGTGAGACTGTTGTTCATGGCTGATGTCTCTTTCAGCTTCGATCTTTGCTGTGAGTGGGGTATCGTCTCCATGGACATTCCCGGTTTGCTTTGTAGCCTTGGGCCTTACGAAAACAAGCACTTGTCGGTGTATCCTCAACATGTAGCGTTTTAATGCCGTTTCAGTGGTGAAATTTACACGACATGCGTGACAAATATTGCTGATCAGTGTCGCACGAGACGCCAACCTAGATTGCTAATGGTATGGTCCTGATTCTAATTGCACTGCTTAAATTATGCATATACAGTTGTCTTACAATTGCAGTGATTTTGTAAGGTTGTGGTTTCTGTCCACTGCTTAAAAATGGTGGAGAGTAAACAGTAGTAGTAGATTGCTTGAACTTGTTTTCGTATATAGATTTGGGGAGCTTTTAGGTTCCAAGCGGGTGCGCGAAAAGTACCTATGGGTTCGGCGATTCCAGGGAGGGCTAGATAACAGGGGGATGGGGTTAATCCTCTATCACCTATGAACATGTTTGGCCTATGTAAAATCATGTTAAGCTCGGATTGCATGATTATCTTTGTAAGAGTGGCATTCACCAAATACATACATATTGGCATATTTGTAATAAGTCAAATTGTCTGGTGAAATAAACGTGGAATGGACTCCCGTTAGCCTCCCGGAACAAGAACAAACGTAAGTGGGACTCCCTAATCTCCTGGAATATACGGAGGTGGGGATTTCTAATTTCCGGGAATAAACGCTTTTACGTGCGGCAAACAGAATAGGGGCTTCCTAACCTGCTGGAGTATACGCTGATTAACTTCCTAACCGGAGTGTTGGGTACCGGAGGGATATTTCGCTGGCCTGCCGGCCGCCACTAAGTCAGTAAAACGGCCAGCCGGAAAAACACTTGTCTTGAAAACTGGCCGGAAAAAAGAGAAGTCATTAACTTTTACGGCAGTATCCGACAGTACTGCATAAGGACAAGATTGATTTTGCAAAATTTTTATGGGATATTTTTTGAAAAACCTAAATTTTTCCGTGCTGCATATCCACGAATCGGTCACCCAAAACAAGATTGCAGACGACCGAAAGAGATTGAATCTAGCACATCGGAGAGGTAGAGAAAGACAGCACAAGAGGCGAGGGGGTAATCTCAAAGTGACGCCCCACTCCGGCCAAGCCATATTACCTCTCTCCGGCCGCGCAGAAATGGGAAAACGACGAAAATAGAAAAAAGCAAACGGTGTCGCGAAAAAGGTAGATGCGGTCCCCTCCCTCCCGCAGAAGCCCCGCCCCGCTCAAAAGACACAAGAGCCAAAAAGAAGAACACAGGCCAAGAACAAAATAGAACCCCAAAAAACGCGCAAAGCCCCAAAAAAAAACCCAAAAATCACCCCGCGCCCCACGCCTCAAAAAACCAAAACAAACAAAAAGAAAAAAAAGAAACCCAGCCCCCCCGCACACCCCCCCAAACCCGCCACCACCCAACAAAATTACGTTTGAGATTTAAAGTAGCTCCCATAAGCAGTAATTTTTCCATAACGCACGGAGTTTAAATGACTTCTGAAAACCGCAAGTTGGTGTAAGAATGAAAGAAAAACTTTTGCATTTTACACTCAGATCTGACCCAAACTGATCATGAAACCAAGGTAAATTTTGCCGAACTCTTGACCGAATTCCAATGGCCAAATCCCAATTTCCAGAAAAGCTTGTTACAGTAACTTATAACTTTCAGTCAGAGCCACAAATTGAACTCCGCTAAAATTATTTTCCATGAGATTTCCAAACGCTGAAATTTTGAATAACTAATCGGTAGTGGAACTACATTTGTGAGCTGGAGTTGGGCTGTGGCATCAGGAATGTACTCAATTTTATGTTCTTGTAACCTGCATAGGGCAGAGGGGTTGATCTATTTGAAAAAATATCACATTTTGAATTTTTTTACCCAAAAACCCTATACGGTTCGATCGAAACGATTTCTCATTTCAATAAATAACACAATATTTGCAAAATTCTCATTTTTAGCCTATAAGCCTTAACTAATTAGCCTATCACGATTTTTTTTTAATTTAATAATTTACTTTAATTTAATTTACTAATTAGCTAATCAAAATTTTTTAATTCCAAATATCAGGGTGCATATTTACACCAATACGGCTTTCAAACAAAAAAAGTTTTTTTAAAAATCGGTTTAGTGGTTTAAAACATCTGACCGGACCCGACAAAAAACGAACGAGATGCATCGAATTTTCTTACTCCCAGACAGAAAATAAAAACGCTTCGTCTCAAACTTTGCTCTCGTTCGCTCAATGAAATTTGTATGAAAATTCAATTCTTTTTCATACACCACGATGACAACAAACATAAATTTATATACATAGCGCGCAATTGTACATAAACGTCTAATCACGCTACAATATACAATTTAGCTACTCACAAACCAACATATGATAGTTGTGCAAAAATTAGATATGATTAGAGTCACATGAAAAAGAAGCGAAACTGAGAAATTTTTATCCAGTTGTAATTTAAAAAGAAAACCTGATTCACTCAATCAAAAATAACAAAAAAACGAAAGGCAATAATGTTTACAAAAGAATAACTAGATTTTTATGTTTAACAGCAAAATGTTATCTTTTAACAGAGTAGTACCACTTACAATTTACAAGCCAAACCAGTATGTGGCTGTTAAATATTTAACGCTCGGCAAATGTTTATGGTTTGTGTGCTATTTAGCACTGTTGTCTGAAATATTCCCAATCATTATACATCGACAGCGCTGTAATGTACTACAGCAACAACATGTATTTTTTACTGTAATATATTTATCGTATTCAGCGTATATAAGAATGTTTTGACGCCGCATCCCGCAACAACTTGTCACCTAAAAGAAAATGACAATCTGTGAGAATAAATCGTCAGACCCTAACTCATGTCCCCGTAGGTAAGTAATTACCGCATAGGAACACGGTTCCCACAATACCATAGTATTATTAGCTTCTGATGCTCTCATAATCGCATGCCACAAATGCAAAAAGTGTCGTTGAGGAGGTAGGCTCAGAGAGACCCCTAAAAAGGCCTTTTACGGAGGGTACGATATACAGAAATAACAAACTCTATGATGGCAATACTAGCGTATTCGTTTGTTTGAAAAACATATATAGGAATGTTGAACGCTCCCTACTCCCCAATAACATACCGCAAGAGCAAAAGGGTGTGTAGGAATACGTCGACAGAGGTCCCCCCATATCCACCAGGGAAATGACATCATACAGCAAGCGTAGTTTCTAACGGGAATACCGTTGTATTACGCGTGCTCGAAACCCTATGCAGGACTGAAGTGACGCTCTACGTTGCAGAAACATACTCACAAAGCAAAGATGTGAAAACTGAGCGAACACACCGTTTTGGACCCATAATATACCAGGGAGTCGCCTGACAAAAAGTGCGTAATACAAAACTGTAGCTCCACGAATTTTCCGTGCGGAAAGCTACGACATATAGGTCGCGAAACAATACAATGCGGACGGCTGAGAATTTTCAAAATGGGGACTTCTTACACCGTTCGCGATTTTGATCCGGAACACGTGCTCGATGGGGTCTCAGTGTCTGATGAATTCTGAACAAATCGTCAAATATTATTCAAAATCAAAAAAAAATTTTTTAGAATTCACCCCACCCCGCTACCAAGTCGTGATCTCCACACCTAAACAAAAAAATAGGAGAAATTTTGAAAATTTTCAAAAAAATTGGATGAATAAACTTAGTCCCAATCTCTCTGAAATAACTAGGCCTAGATTTGGGACGCTTTATGTGCGCTTATATAACTACATGTTTAGTTTTACAATCAGGCTATCTCACACGCATGTAGCTACACCACGCAATTTAAATAAGTAACTATTACTCTGAAAGGGTCGATGGACAGAGGCTTGTGGCTCCACCGGACTACATAACATTATAAATCAGAAAAAACTCCTTTCAAGTGGGGGTTCCTATGTGTAGCAGTAAGGAGTCCGCCGCGCGTATACCGAAAGGCCGGGGCTCATCGCGGTGGTTCCAATCGTTAATATTTGACCGGAATTCTTAACAAAAATAACAATCATAAAACACATTAAGATATGACATTTTATCATATTCTTCCGGCAAAAGACAAGTTTCACAAATTTATAAAAGCAATAGTATACTAAAAACCATAATAACTAGATGTCGCATCAAAACTATGAATGTAAGTGAACTTTATGCTTCTAATAACAAAGGGAAACCGCTGAGTTTTTCGGCGCCCAAAAACCTTCGCAATAAAATTCAACAAAAAACTTAATGATTAAAACATTTAAAGAAGTGTTTAGGGTACGCGCCCTGCCGCGCTCCATAAGTCGAAAAGTGCTCACCGCACCATTATTAGTCCAGTGTGACGTTCCAGCACACTTCGCTCCTGAAATATCTGATAATTACGGAGCAGCACCCCTAATAGTCAGCGAAAAGGGAATCCCAGTTTGGGCCTCTGAGCCCCATGATGACGATTTTTTTCCTGCGCAGTCTGAACTTTTCCAGCCGGACTGCAAAAGTATTCGACGTGTACAACAGAGAAAGAAGCATAAAGCAGCGGCCTTCAACATAAGAAATATAATTAAGTACCTTCGATATAAAATCAATTCAAATATTGAAGAAAATAAACTATAAGTAGATATTTTTTCGCCTTCTAGGGGGGGCTAATAACGTTTACGCACAAGCGCAATAAGTTTTTAAGATAAACAGTCATGATGAGTTCATTACAGTCATTAAATATTCCATTAAAAAATTTTCGCTTATACTGTTTGGAGATCACAATGTGAAACCATTCGACGAGATACCGTCTTAGCGCGACACTGGCTAACCATTTTTTGAAATAATGGAAAATATATTCCCTACAGACGGAACACTGGGCCACTTTTAAACGCACCTCCAATTTAAGTTAAATCAGACGCTCTCAGATACCGTCAAATGCGGGACAACTGAGTCGACCAGGATTGCAACAACGTGGCCTACCGCCGAAACCTGAATGTAGTTTCCAAAGATGCAGCATCTGCCCCCATGATCCTGTTCTGAAGTGTAGAACTTGTACACGTTTCAGGATGAATCTTTCCTCTAAATAAATCAACGAAGTGTAGATATGAATGACCACAACAAGGCCCCATATCTTAAAAACTGTAACAACCTCTGTGGTATTATTCTGCGAACCGGATGGCCCCTCGCTATCAACCGAAAGAGTTCCCCCACTGAACACTCACACTGAACTTTTTCACGTGACGTTTCGATGGGGCCTAAGCGGTCGCAGAATTGAACAACTTCAGCGCATAGTCAAGTTATGTTCCCAGAATAAAAAACGGGTCTGTTAAGCAAAACAAATTTTGAGAGACCGAAGAATGAGATTTGTACAACACAACGTTCTCCCGTTTCCTCCTTGTACGGTAGGCAAACGTGGCCCTAGAAATAACACGGCATCTAACAACTGCCTAAAAATGTTTGAGAACTTTTCCGAACGTGGCCTTACCCCTCTTTAAGAGATTATATCAGCAAAATGACGACTCAGAAAATGTTGGCGAACATACTAAATCATGCAAATGTCCGAACGCAGCAACCTGCGGCTACCCAGGCGCGTACAACTCGGCGAAAAACCACCGCACCCTCGGCGTCTCTCACGGATGATACCCCGAGGCGGAAACCTTAGGTGTAGCATTCAAAAACCCGACATAGAAGCGAGATCACCAAAATTGCCGCTCAACACGCGCCCAGACCCTTACCGCTCTTGACAAACTGCACTTGGCAAATCTGTTCTCAGAATATGAAAACATTTGACCTTGAACTCACTGCACCCCGGAAGCACCACAATAAAAATTTTTGGGTTAAACGGGAATACAACTCCGCATGGGCGCGCGGTGGTTTTCGTGGTTGTGATAAGATCTATTTCGGGAAATCAGGTAAGATATGCTTAAGCCTAGAAAGAACGGTAAAAATGGGGATTGTGTAAATGTGTACATCAAGAATTTTTCTAAAATCAAAAGTGCAGAATCTGAAAGGTGGATAAAATCGAGATATTTAGCCGATCGCAGCACAGAATTTCACCAATATAATTACGACTTGATTAGACGCTCAATAAGTCCTATTTATATTTTGGAGCAATAACCACATCGTTTAGCTATTATTGATTTAAAGAAAATATGTTCATATCCGAATAATATTGACCGACACATGCCAAATTCGATCGAAAAATGAAATTCCAGCCCAG
>JASANE010018036.1:0-10354 GCA_030248225.1 Trileptium ribeirensis
TCGTATTAGGTCATCAATCGTATGCCTTTAGCGCAACATTTGGTCGACTAATCAATGCCAACAATGTTGATATTACTCTGGATTGAGAATCACTGACTCCCAAGTCAGCACCTAAACAGTTACGTAGCACAGCGTTCTCTCGCTTGGCTTGCAGGTAATGGATTATACCACAAACATTGTTTTAAAACTTGTTAAATTTAGTACTATGCTTGTATACAAATTGTACAATGTGGAATATTTCTTTGACTGGAGGTCTGATTATACCAATGGCTTTATTCGTTCGCGAATCGCTGTGACATTATCAATCAAGCGGTGCAAATCACGCTGAGCGCCGTGATGTTATATCCTTAAAAAAAGAACAGCCCAGTGCTTGACTTTGGAGGGCGGCATCGCATCCACTTAATGCCAGACTTAGTACGTGGCTCGTATGACCTTAGTGTAGGCTAAAGCTGGGGTTTTAGCGTTAGTACGTATATCGAGGACGCCACGATATGCATACAACATACTCCCTCAGTTTGGATATGACCCAACCAAAAGATCAAAAATTTAGAACAATAGTATATTATAGCAATTTTGCGTAAGAGTATATATGTTTTTCGGTCCTACTCATTTTCCTTATGTGATATGTGATGGTATGATCTTTTGACCTGCCTCCCCAACCCCCACAAGGATTGCACTCGCAAGATTCTGTATGAAGTATCGACTACCCCAAGGTGACTTGGGGAAGAATGCTAATTATTAGTTCTCTAAAATCCAATGACCGTAGACTTGAAGTAACAATCATCGGTGGCTCTTACTATTACCCTGATCTCATTGATTATTACCAGTGGTTGGAAAAAAATTAATTGCCACGTTATCAGTCAATTATTTGTTGACCAATTAATTAATTTTAAATACGACAGTTACCAATCAACTGTTGCAGTTAAATCCAAATATTTATAGCCAGTAAGCATGTTTAGGCTCAAATTTACAACATCATAAAACGAACATACAAATCAATGCAGCTGTATTATTGAACAATGTTCTCGTGTCTTGCTCGCAGCTAACAGTGAGACAAAAATGAACACATATAATATGCCCGGCACTAATATCGTCGCTTCACTGCATAAACGGGTGGATCGCGAACTATTTGGAGTGTTTTCTTTAGCCCCACCCCAGGCCGAAATTGATCACTTTTGAACATACAGCGATAATTTTGTACCATGTGGTTCAGTTACACGTGCTGGTTCAGAATTGTTTGGCAAACTTTTTTTCGATTTTTTGTGTTGTAACTCTTGGTACCAAAAAATTTAGAAATTTTTTCGTGATAAATGTATAATTTATACGCAATTCGAGCCGGTGAGTCGAAAGGCGCCAAATCAGCTGAATCGCTTCATGGATTAAGGACTTAGGCTTACGCTAAGTCTTATGCGTAGCATGAGGCTTTGGATTTCACATTATTGGAAAATAACTCTCCAAATTAACGAATTTCGGCCTGGTGGTGGCTAAAAGAAAAGACCCAGTATTTCTAGCTACTACACGTTTTTATTGATATAACGTCTTTATACAATGTTTGTAAATACATAACACAAATATGTATCGTAGACTAAGATGAATTTTACGAGGATACTTTGGTATTTACAAGGCTAGTCATGAGTGGGACGGGGGCGTAGAGCTAGGTAGCTAGATGATCGTCATACCCCTAATGGGCTGGGGTATCATATAACAGGGTTTTTATAATGTATGCCTATTTCTTGAACACATCTGCCCAATTTTTAGTTCCTACGTGCACCAAGAACAGAACAACCATTATTACTGCAGAGTATACCGGTCCGAATATGCCGCAGTTTTGCGCCATATTTATATCTCTGCACTTAGTTTTGCGTCCAAGCACATAGTTCGATCGATTGCAATTAATTGGAATCCAGCCAATCAAATAATTAAGAAATCAGAAACAATCAATTAATTGGGCAATTTAATTGTATATTGATTCTTCATCAATTTTTACATCCCATGGTTATTAGTGACCCGGTGCTGGTACCCTTACGAAACTTTGTGGTAGCCGATACGCCCATAGCGCACCTTGAGGGGTATCCCTGCAATCTTTGGGGACAAAGGTAGGTCGAAAATTGACCATATCGTCGGATAAGAGAAGTACATGATTGAAATAGTACACGCTTAAAGACCGCGATCTCCTAATTGAAATATAATAGTAGACACCATGAGTACTGCATTATGATACATTAATCAGAAAGAACAGTGCCAATCTGATTATAGGTTGTACACGATAGCATCAAGTGGCGATTGTTAAATGGAGTTTATACATTAGACGAATTTTGTAACATTGTAACCGTGTAGTACTAAGTCACGCCCATAATCCAGCCAGTGGATCGATATATTATTCTGCAAAGCAACTGAACATCTAAAATAACATTGAGCACCGTTATGTTGCACTAGAAAAACAATTTCTAACATGAGACGTTCCCATTTTTGGAGTGCACATACGCATATTTAAGTAAAAGGCACCTCATAATTTATTTTAGTCGCCCTGGATCAAAAACATTTCCCTACAACGGAAATAAAACATTTATCTTTCATGTAAATGGAACCCGACCACCTGAAAAAGGTAGAGAATAAAATTTTAGTGAACGGTAAATTTAAAACAACTATTTTATAAATCGTGCCATCTGTCGGCTGAAAAGTCAGTTTTTGTTAACGGCGAGTCTTACTATTTTACTACTTACTATTACACTGTTATAAAAGTTTTGCACACACTCACTATTCGAACACATAAAAGATCATTATCTCATTTTCAATGGTAGCAATTTGACAGCAAACATGCAATTATCAATTTTAGGGTGACACATTTTATGTTGTATGTTTATATGTATGTTTTTGTTGGAAATATATTTTATATCACAGACACAAAATCAAGCAACTATCTAGACGACTACTCCAGGTAGGCAAACTGCAGGCAGCTGCTCTCGTAAAATACTGCACTAATCACGTTTCTAGTTTCAGTTCGTGTTTAAAAAATTTATATAAAATTCTGTTATATATAATTAACTCCATGTCTAATTTGGAAGGATTAAAGTGGTTCGCTTTTTAGTGGTATTCTAATGAACCGAATGATAGTGCCCGAATGAATCTGCGTATCGTGAATTGACAAATTCTCGGCCGACACTCATTGGGAATATGACCGTTTGATTGCAAGACACTTAAAGAAACAGAGATATTGTTCGGTTCATTATAGAACTATGTAAAGCGATGTAATGCCATCACACGTAGGAAACATTGCATATGATAAGCTTAATGTACACAACTCTTCGCAATATGCGTTTTAAAATTGACGGTACTGGGTACTGGGACACGCAAACGGGTTAACAGCTCAAAATTTTCTTATACACATTTACTGCACTGTAGAAGAAAAACGCGCTTAGCGTTGTTGATCAAATGTTCGGGTTGAAAGTTATTTTCTTCACATGCACTGTTAATGCTTTGGATCATCGTTTACAGCGACAGGCACTGGCGTGTCTAACCCTTTCTGAAAGGAATGGGTTATCACTGTAACAACAACAAACAACAACAATATTTATTACCAGTCAAGCCAGCCTTATAGTATAGAAAAATATATACATGTCTGTTTACAAGGTATCCCCAAGTGGAACAGACCAGATCCTGTCAAATCGAACAGCAAAACAGACTGAGAATAACAAGTAATAAAGGTTACACAGAAAGGGGGAAAAGCCTACCTCTTATATCTGCTTATAAGTTTCTCCCAAATTTGAGGTTTGCTGTGAAATCAAGTTTTGATAATATTTCTCTAAAACTTTTAGAATTTCTAGCAAGCACTACCGATATACCATTAACAGTCTCAGGCAAATTATTCCACGTTCCAATATTTCGAAATATGAACGAGTGTAAAAGAAGATTAGTCTTTGGCTTTGGCAGTCTGAATTTTATTACATGTCCTCGTGTGCGGGTTTCACCAGAATAAACAAACAGTTCGTCGCATGAAAGATTAACATTTCCATGAATACATTTATACATCACAACTAAGTCATTTTGTAAACGTCTTAACTCAAGCGGATCAAGGTTTAAAAACTTGAGTCGATTTTTGTAACTAGTATCTTCTAAACCAGACCGTTTAAAAATACGGCGTGTGAAGTACCGTTGAACCTTTTCTATCATGACTTTATCATGTGACAGCTACGGGCGACCATATGCAGCTGCAATGTTCTAGTATCGGACGCACATAAGTGGTATATGCACGTACTAAAGTGTAAGGGTCAGATGTGTAAAAACATTTTAGCATGTTTGAGATCCTATAAGCGTTAGTTACAATATTTTTGCAGTGGCTGCTAAATTTCAAATCCTTAGAAAATGTAACACCCAGATCTTTAGCAGAGTTGCATGCAGAAATAACTTGGTTACTGATAATATATTCTGCGTTGAGATTATTTCGGCCTATATGATGTACCTGACATTTTGAAGAAGATATTTTAAGTTGCCATATATTGGATCAGTTTTCAATGTAAGACAATGCGTCTTGCAAATCATGTACTGCTTTTTCAGGATGAAATCTTGGAATTCGACATAAAAGTTTAACATCATCAGCAAATGCTTTACATGATACATTACTAAAATTATGACATACAAGATCATTAATGTACAACAATAATAAGGTTGGGCCTAGTACACTACCTTGAGGCCCTCCAGAATATACCTGATGCTCTTCTGATAAACAGTTATTTACTTTAACCTTAAAAGTACGTTTACTAATGAAGGAACTTATCCATTTATGTAAGTGCCCGGTGACCCCAACAGCTGGTAGTTTAGACAGCAATTTAGGATGAGAAACCGTATCCAAGGCTTTGGCAAAGTCAATGTATGCAATGTCTACAGAATCTCCAGAATCTGCAGTCCTGAACAATTGTGATATACACTCCAGTAATTGTGTGCAAGTAGATTTACGATATGTAAAACCATGTTGATGTTCAGAAATAATATTGTTAGATTTCATAAAATCTATAAGAGCGGAATTTAAGACCATTTATCCATGAATTTATCCATGAGTTTGCAACAATTCGATGTAAGCGATATTGGACGATAGTTTAACGGATCTCCAGAGTCACCTTTTTTGATACACCAACAACTGTAGCGCACTGCCACATGTCGGGAAGCGTACTATTTATTAAACATTGTTCGAAAATGTGGGCCAGTGGAAAGCACAGGGAGTCCTTTAGTTTTTTGAGAAAATGTTGGGTCAGGCCATCAGGTGAATTGTAGTAGAAACAATTTCCAATAGAGACGCCATCGTGTCAACACTGTGGTTTTCTTTAGACACAATGTGTGTAAGCAATTAAAAAAGTAAATTAGAAAACAATGAATTTTTTACGGCCAAAATATTAAATGCTATATGTTAAAACGTTATTAGAGCGCTGTTATACTCTACTGATGCGAGGATTGTCGTTCAAACAAAAAAGAGTGTAGTAACATACAAATCCAGAACATTGTTTTGATAATAAAAATCATGGAAAATGTTCCATGTTTTAATAAAACATCAAAGCAAAACACATATTTGTTTAGCAATTTTCGGCAAATGTTCATCTTCTTCGATGCAACGGAACAGGATTGTTCGCAATACGACATGAAATGTAATTTATTGTATCAACATGACGGGGATGCATCAAAAGCTTTTGTAGTCTTTTCTTCTATACAATGTCTATTAAACAATTTTAACATTCGTTGAATGATTTGCGTTATAAAATAAACTAATATTTAGTCTAGCCTCGTTTTGTACGATTTTCAATACTATCCATGTTCGTCCAAACATCTGTAGCAGATCTATATTTTTTCGCGAAAGGACGATGCTATGGGAAATGTCATTATTACCGAAAATAGAGCCGAGCGTCGCAGACGCAGATAATGTAGTTAATTTGTCATTCTTGTTAACTTTAATTGCGATCGATACCACCCGTAGTAGTTGATTTTGATTTTAGCCAATTTCTAGTTTAGTTATTCGTTTCGAAAATGTCTATTCGAATAACGCAGACAGCGACAGCCGATAAGTACACGAAATTTTTTTTCGTTTCACACAATTTATCAAAATATTGATCAATAATCTGCTCCAGATAAATACTTCTATTATACTTTTGTATTTGATATTTTTCACGTTATTACATCGCCCTTATAGGCATTTCTTTCCTCAGCTCATTGAAAATGTATAATTGCATGACACAGCCCGCCTTACTAATAGACCTTTATTTTATCAATTAATATGAACTTAGCGTATCGACTAACATGTTCTACGCATCTAGCAAACGATTTAAAATCAGAATAATGGATTGCAAGCTCCTTGCAAATCCGCTATTTGACAGATATTTCTGTAGTACTCATGGCCATAGCCGGCGCTACCTTAGTATCATCCGCATCATTTGGGGGGGGCCCCCGATTTTTGGGGGCCCCCGATTTCTGCAATTTTGTGCTACATATTTTGGCAAAAATGGGTATTGTAAAAATTTTCAAAAAACCAAACGAAATTCTTACCACTTCACCCCCGGGATCCAGAAGAACCAACTGACGGCAGGAACAAGTGTTTGGAACGGCATTACCAACAAACTAAAGGAGCATGAGGCGACTGGCGACCATTTGAACAACGTCATCAAGTGGAAGGATTGTCACCGGGGACTGATGCAAGGTGGACTTATTGAAGACTCAATGACTCAATTATATAAAACTTCTGTGTAGACTGCCAAAAACAGGCACCTATTTTGTAAGATGTTTGTGATTCAGGCTAAGTGTTGCATCTCACTCTGGACATATTTCATTGTGTTTTATAAGTTGATGTTGTAATTACAACTTTGGCAGGGGCCCCCGCTTGCGGCTTTGGGGGGGGCCCCCATATTCCTAGCGCCGGCCCTGCTCATGGCAGATCGCAGAGACAGCGAACAAGAAGAGCACTTGTACAGTGCTAGTTGGAATTTTAGAAGTATAAGGTTTCGCAATGTAATCGGTGCTTGTCGAATAAAGGCAAGCGTTAAACATGCGGTGTACTAAATTTTGTTTAAAAAGAAACAATAACCAGAACGAGAGCGCTTATTTTAAATGCCTACAGCACTGCATTACCATTTGTGCCATCGCTTTAAGACTGCTAAGATTGAGCGAAACTACTAATATTTATGCAGTGTCAAAACAAATATTTATGTACTAGACTAATATCATTAATCATAATTTATGACATTTATAAATCGTTGACTTAGTATTTGTTTCCATTTAACGATAGACAAATTTTGTAGGTCAGAGTATGCATTTTTTTGCCATTTCATTTGACGCAATTTCATTTATGCGCGAGTAAACTTAAAGTGAACCCGCCAACCATCCTATTTGTAATTTTCTATAAACATTGTCATTGAACACTTTCTGGACAATTAAAATTCGGCTTAAAATTGTTCGCGAACACACCGCTTGCAATTGAAAGCTAGCCGTTTTGTGTTTCGCGAAAATTCAAGTGAAATTACTCAAATTTTTGAGAACAAAAATTCGTACAATTTGAATTAAACCGCTTTGTTCTCGAACTCCAAGAGCTTAACAACAGGATCGAAAGGCTTGCGCTTTGCGTTAAATTTGCTCCAGAACATTGAATTATCCAAATTTAAATGATTAGGCATTAGGGAACCGAATTTCTGCAAATTGAAAAGGCTGAAATTCTGTTCAAACACAATGTATAATCAGCCATTTAGATTGGATTTTCGGATTAGAATTTCTGATTGGATTTTAGGATTTCTATTTGGATACCTATTTTCGGTTAGCAAAAGCCAGACTGAAATTCAGGCTATTATCCGTATAATGAGGGTTTGCGATTTGATATCGGATATTACAAAATAGGATGATTGGCGGGGTCACCTTAAGTTGACTCACGCATTAGTAAATTGATTTGGACAATGTGACCTAGAGCGATTTAGGCCCGTAAAAAAGTTTAGCCCGTGTTAGTAAAATATGTGTAATTGCAATATATACGAGTCGCATTATTTAGTGGTGTAAAATGGGTAATATATACATTGGTATTCATAGCTTTAATATATTCACACACGTAGAAATATAGACAAAAGCGTAATAACACTACGAGTTTCACTTTAACCAAACGTTATCTATAACGAGGTTTTTGTGATAGATTACACCGGTTCTTTACACGCATGGGAGTGCCACGTTTTTAGTTTTACTTCGTGGAATAAAGAAACTTGCTTTCAATTTCGTACGTACATATACTATCGTCAATTATAAATGCACTAAATTTTAATTCATTAAAATATGTATTTAAACACAAATATAGCTGTATATATAATACAAATTGATATAAAAATTACTTACATCAAGCCTCAGTCAGCACAAAATTGTAAAAATAATTATATATATAACTTATTGCAGAAGGATCACATAAACATATAAATTTAACCGATTATGTTTAGTTTATATGCACAATCTACTGTAAAAGTGGAACTAAATGTGAAATACACTCAATAAACTGTATCATTGGGATTGCATGATTCTCCCGTGTAACATTTTAACTATTCCGCGAAAAAGCTGCTTGCACACATTGAGTTTTTCTCATATTATGTTCGTTCGTTTTTACTATTCTTCGTCCCTGGGGCACCACGCCATTCAACAATGGGCTGGACATTACATGGGAAACTGGGGAGTCCGCCATACGGCATACTCATTCTCGAAATCATTGGGAGGACCCTGCACCTTGCGTTCTGCGCCCCTGCTCTGGGACTACTACAGATTTATAATAAATTTACTCAATTATATATCATTTATATACAAGCCACTGAAAAATATAACTAATACAAAATGAACACAACAAACTGTATCAATCGGATGCATCCTTCACGAGCGTAATAGTTTATACGATTCCATGAAAAAGATACCTGCACATTGATGGCAGTTTTTTCTCATATGTTTGCTCGTTCTGGGGAATTTTCCTGTCCATGGGGCTTTCTATATACAGATCTATAATAAATTTTTCAATATTTACGTTATGCCGGTTGTAAAATATAAATTTTAATAATTCGCAGAACACACTCCTACTACTACTACTACTACTACTAATAATAGAACGGTTGAACTTACCCGCCCAAATATACAATAATTGTTTGTTTTATGGTAAACTCGGTTATGCATGTCATGAGCGAGGTGCATTCACAGCATGATATTAATGATATTGATTTTGATAATGATTTCTCCTAAGTAGGTACTTCATTTTAAATTTGAATTGGGAAATTTAGGTATTTGGTTGTTTGTTAAACGTCTAATTTTCATTGAAATTAACTCGTATTGAAATTTCTTCTGATAGCGGTACTAGTTATGGGCTATGTTGTGATGTATAATTGCTTTGACATCTGATCAAACAGAACGCAGTAAACATTTATTACCTAGTTGTATTATATTGGTACCGTTTTAAAGCCTTACTGCCTGCTTATATATATATCAATATCAGTCTAATTTTATTATTTTCCTGTCTTAATATATATATTATATTTAGTACTTGCTTTTAAGATGTCGGGTACTAGGTGATGCCATTTAGATTTTAGAATTTATGATTGGTTTCGTGTACTAGGAACACTGCTTACATGCTTATGGACATATGATTAAATAAAACGGTATAAAACCCAGCTACTCTGCAATGATACATTCGTTCGCCGCAGGAAATAATGCGAATTTTCATGGAAAATTCGTCATGAGTAAATTAATTGTTGTTGTTGTGGTTGTAAGAGGTTTTTCTTGTGTTCCGCATCTAGGCAGTTTTTTGGTCTAACATAATGTACGCATTTTCTTCGCAATATATTGTTATTACTCAGTTAATTTCGATATCTCTGAAATTTTACCATAATTATTTATAATAGGTAAGTTGAAAGTTGCACTGGTGTCGCTAAAACGAGTATAGTAATTATTGAAAATGTATGGCCTCCTTTTTTTATTTCACCAGCGTTGTTCTGTGGAAATTTGGTGTTGGAGGCTGGAGTATTTTTAGTTTAGCTCCCGATACGGAAATGGTCGATTTTGAAGCCGCAGCGGTAATATTAGTGCAGTTTGCCTAAGGTCGACCAACGTGTTGAAAAAATGTCCATTGGACCAATATCTATTTTAGTTGCCTATGTCAGTGATTTTCGTACGTAGATTTTCAAAAAATAGTTCTTCGACATATGTATAAATTTATATATCGCTCGAACCGCATTTACCATCTGAGTCGAGTGGCAATAAAGTTACCTGAATCCATTCATTGGGTGATGGGTTTAATTAAGGCATAGGGTTTATGCATTCGATTTATCTAGCCAATCTTCAGCGTAATTGGTACTTCGCTGACCGAGGCTTT
>JASANE010018039.1:0-11618 GCA_030248225.1 Trileptium ribeirensis
AAGCTGCGTGCACCTACTGCACACGGTTACGCAAAGAACCGCAGTGTTCGTTACACTGCGGTTGTCGCTACAATGTAACTTCGATCTTATTTGTCGCTACAAGCTTCGTGCAACAGCTGGCATTTTTTAACGATGATTGTAGCGAACAGCGCAGTTGACGTTACACGGCTTGTAACAACAATGTTTAAAATTGCACGCCTGGTGTAACGTCAATAACGGTTGTCGCACGATGATGTAACGAGGAGTAAGATTTTTGCACTGCAGCTGTAACAAAAATCTTAATAGCTGCACAGCTATATAACAGTAGATGACAAAAACACACGACAGCTTTGTGACAGAAACAGAGATTATTAAACGCTGATGTAACGAACACCATAATTACAAAATCCAACTCTTAGGGTAAGGAACGAAATGTTTGCAAATAAGTGCAAAAAGTGGGCAGCTTTGTCTTTAACAACCGTTTGCTAGGAACTCAAATCTCTAATGGACGGTTATATGATATTTTAGTTTCTTGCAAACGGTTTTTAGACTGCCTTATAATGACTGTGGGTATGCAACAAACGGTTCTTTTTTGGCCACGATGCGAGTGACTTGTAAAATAGTTATCCAGAAGTTAGTTACTTGTTGTACCCGTCTGAAGTTTGTATTGTGTGCCCAGATGTCAAGTAAATACATTCAAAAATAACGATTTTTTTGGTTTGGTCATTTTATGAACGATCAGTGTCTGGATCAACTGATGTGAGCGCAAATTTCCGGCACTTCTGATATATACTTAATCCCCTGGAAACAGTTTGTACACATTCTCCGTTTATGGCACGAACTTCAGGTAATACTTAGGTTTTAATATGTAATTGTATTTCGAACTATATACTACAGTTACGAGCACAAATTATGCGTAAAAATTATAGCAATCCCGCATATATAATGAATTGCACATCAACAAATCGTAACTATAAAGGATGTGATTCCAAAAGACGTCAATAGAAGTGCTGTAATTACTGTCGGAATTCTCTGTAAATTTTGCTTTCTGTTACGGTTTTTGAATGGTCTTGGGACGGTAAAATGTTCAAACAGGATAATTCAGAATATCGTTCCTTCGTATACATCATATGTTGTTATATCATGCGTTATATATTGCACCAATAAAACCGCATATATCATTTAATGTTAAGTGTAATATTTGCTTTCCGTCGGCAGCGAAACATATAACTTGTATAGATTCCTAACCGACATTATAGGAATAAAGAAAGTGATATTTATTAATTAATTAACTATAAGTAGGCGGAAGAGCCAAGAACAATTTTCCACTGTGATGACATTTAATTACGTCGCTTAGCCAACAAACTAAATAGAACAGAATGAGAAAACAAAATCCAGCGTCTGTTTGATGGGCAGATTTAAAAATTTTAGCGTGGTTTTAATAATATCCGCCGTCACCTACTATTATGCAATAATGACACTGCTTTTGAAATGCAATATTTGGAAAGACGTATCTAAGAATTAACTTCTGTATTGCAAGATAAGATTGATCAAAAACACATGAACATTTAAAATTTGAGCAAGAGTTGACAAAAGATTTGAGGAACCAGCTTTTGCAGTAGCCACCCATTTAAAGCATATCCTGTACATATATAGTTCGTGTATATAGTATCGATTTAAAGGTGTGGAGCTACAAAACCAACTATTAACACGTGAAACACAGGGTGACCGCGTATTTTGTCCGATAAAATTCCAGAAGATTTCAGGAATAATAGTGGAGTTTTCAAGGAGAAATCAGAAAATTTTATTCAAAGTGATCTCGCTATATCTCACGCATACGGTCTGAGATAAATGTCTATCACAAAGCTTTTGTGTCCAACGTATACACACTTTTTAACATTCAAATAGCCCTACCAGCCCCATCTACATGAAACAAGCAGGAAATTTAGTTTAGATTCGAAGTTACAATTTCGTTATTTTGGCATTTTATGAACTTTTGCTGAAAAACGTGTGCCCTAGGAAAGCGTGTTACATAGCAAAGTTGTATATGTTTATGATCGAATTCACTGCCGTGATCTACATTTTTATAGAAACGACTTTCAAAAACATAATTTAAAATGCCGGTCGCGTTATGTGTTATCCGGTAGGAGTTATTACCAAATCGGGGTAAGTTTTTTTAATTCCAAGACGATTCGTGGGAGCAGCACAAACAGAAACCCAGGTGCAAAATTATCTACACTTATGAAACAAATGAAATAATGTAAAATGCATCACACCACTGTTGAGTTATACACATGACACGGAGAGACAAAAATTTGCTCAGATGAAGATTTCTAGAACTATTTAACTTGTTGCTGCTAAAAATAAAAAAGATATTTATCTTGTGTATATGTAACATCACATATTCACCCTGAATATTATGTTCTAAATTTAAGCATCAATTGAAAGCATAAAACATCTAGGACGCACATTCAGGACAGGTAAAGGTGCTGTAGACGTAAGGAGGATTACATATATTAGAAACTGGAGGAGAGCACCACTATCAAACCGGAGGAAAGCACCAATATCACACGGGAAGGGCCACCAATATGTAACTGGAGGGGCACCAATATCAAACTGGAGGGATGCTAATATCAAACTGGAGTGGTACCAATATCAAACTGAGGAGGGGCCAATATCAAGCTGGAGAGGAGCCAATATCAAACTGGAGTGGGACCAATATCAAGCTGTCTGTTAAAAATACATCATCTTCAGTTGCTGTTACGTATGCTGCAGCTACTTTTGTTTTGATAAACATTTGTTCAAAGATTTAGCTGCTCGTTATACCGGCGTTCAATAATCTCTGGTTGTGTAACAAAGCTAACGTGCATTTTTCTCAGCTGTTGTTACACTGCTGTGCAGTTACTAGGATTTCTGTTACAATTGCAGCGCAAAAATCTTAGTCCTCGTTACATCATCGTGCGACAACCGTGTTGACGTTACACCAGGCGTGCAATTTTAAACATTGTTGTTACAAGCCGTGTAACATCAATTGCAATGCTCGCTACAATCATCGTTAAAAAATGCCAGCTGTTGCACGAAGCTTGTAGCAACAAATAAGATCGAAGTTACATTGTAGCGACAACCGCAGTGTAACGAACACTGCGGTTCTTTGCGTAACCGTGTGCAGTTGGTGCACGCAGCTTAATGTGAACGATGCATAAATGCAGCGACAATAGTTTTCTCGTAGCATGTTAGCAACATTAGCAGTTACGGATATATTTAACTGCAATATAATGCTGGCTGCTATTGCATTAACGATAGAAATTTGGTAGCTATTGTACCGACAATAGCTTTTATAAATTAATATCGTGTTTATGTTCATAAATATTAATGTGATTGCTATAGATGTTAGTCTATTGTTTCAACAATAAAGATAGATTATTATTTGTACCTGGCTTATTTAGTTATATATTATACTAAACTATATTATACCAAACTCATATTTATCCCAGACTGTTATGCAAAACCTCACAGTCACTTAAGACTCCTACAATTGTACGGACTGGTTTTACAATACATGTATAACTTTGAATTAATTCGCGTATATGCCATCTGCTTAATTTTTAATTTACGTATGCGTCTATTTTCAGTAGCACGTACAAACTAACATTCGTAATAGTTTCGATAAATAGACACTGGTGCCAATACTTATTCTTAGAGCTGGTATACTTGTAAATATAATTACAAGTATGCCAGCTCTTAGAAAAATGAATTTTTACAATTAAAATTTTTATACGATTTTTTTTATTTATTATTCTACGACAAAACATGAATATTCAGCAATAATTTCACATGCATGCTACATGTCTGATCTAGAATTCAAGCATACGATCTTTTTACAAACGTAAGTACAAATGTCAGTTTCGTAGATTTACGACAAGACTCACATGTATGCCAAATATAGACGTTTGTGTCAAACAGAAATCTAAAAATCAGCCACATATAAATTTTGTCGCAAATTAAAGAAATCGGCATTAACATTAGATTAAATTTACACGTATGCTAATTGCTTGATTTAGGATTTACTTATGCGTCTATATTGAGAAGTAAGCACAAATGTTAATTTCGTAGATTTACGACAAAACTCATTTGTATGTCAAGTATGGACTTTTCTGTGAAACAGAAATCTAAAAATAAACACACAAATTATGTCGCAAATTAAAGAAATCGACATTTGCGCTTACTTCTCAAAATAGGCGCGTATATAAATCTTAAATCAAGCAATGAGTATACGTGTGAATTTAATCCAACGTAAAACATGTATTGTAAAAAATTAGTTTAGTATTTCTGTTAATTTCTGCAAATAGATCCTAATGTCAATCCTAGTCCAAAATAGCTATACACGCAAGGTTGCTTACAAATAATTGAGTAAATTTTATCGCGATACTAGGAAATTTAAGTGCATTCAATATTTCCACATGTGTGCTACAGGTCTGATCCACCAAATCACACGTAAAGTACAAACAGCCGTTACTGCATATTTAATTTGGGAGAAAAATTGCATGTTTGGTGCATCTGAATACGTTCCTGTTTCAATTTAAGTATGGTCACTACAATATACAACTCCACAAGGTATCATTTAAAAACCACTTATCTCCGAATTTTTATAACATATGGTTAAAAATTTTTTGTTCAGCCTACGTATAGTTCTAAAAGCAATATCCTACAAACCAACTGAAAACAAATCAAGTTTGCCGATCCTAATCCAGTTAACGAAACTGACATGTATACCATCTCTCTCTAGATCTAAGATTTGCGCATGCGCAAACATTCAAAGGTTGCATAACCTTAAACTTCTTAGTTTTGCGACTGACCTATTTGCAAATATATTCACATGTATATCTTTTCATACTAGGATTGACATCAGGCTTTATTTACAGAAGTTATCACGAACTTATTCTATTACAATACATGTATTACTTTGGATTAAATTCGCACGTATGCTGGCTGCTTGATTTAAGATTTATACATACGGTATAAATATAACATTCGTAATAGTTTGTGCAAAAAGTCACTAGGAAATAGTCACCTGTGCAAATTTTATATCTAAAAGCTTCCACTCATGTGGACGTTGTGTTCAAAACAATGTTTACTTGTGCTAACAAAATTGAGATGTATTCCGGCTGTCTTAGATCTAAGATTTTCCTGTAAAAGTTGCAGTTGATGTTTCAGTGTTTTGGATGGTGAATTGGAGATAATTCTCAGCTTTCGACATTTGCAATCAGATGCCATAGGTAAAAGTTATAACATAGAATGGTAATGGATCCGAGTTAACAAAAATAAATAGCCTATTGATTTTGAGAATCTATACAAAATTCCAATGCAGCGAGAACCAATTAGCCAGATGCACAACTACAGTCAGTTAAGCGGCGAGTAAACAAATTGAGAATATTATACATGCCGGCAGGGGGGCGGTAGAGGGGTTACCCTTCCTGATGTACGGACCTCCTATCAGACGTCGAAAAGCCACGAGAAGGTTATCTTTCCCCCGTCGCCGGCGACCAGAAAAAGGTTCTCACCACCGACCCTCCACTGGAAAAATTTTGTTGGACAGAAGGGGTTACCCAACTGAGATGGCACCCAACCCCTTGCATGACCGACCGTCGGCATGTTTGCTGAAGATCCATGTATCAGTGATGAGTTATGCGCGAATAAACTCAACATGTACCCAACCACCGTCCTACGTTGTAAAAGCGAGGTGGAACTAAATTTGATTAAATACTGGTGGATAAAACTAAGTCAACGCGTACGCACTTTATCGTGAACGAACCATAAACTCGACCTGAAGGCCGCTGCGCACCGTAACAAAATCCGGCCCCAGGTGCGCACAACTTAAGGTTAATGACGCATTAATTAAAATACACAAAACAACCCACAACATAATGAGATACAAAATAGTAAATGTTGAAACACACAAAGAAAGGCTTCTTCAAAATAGTACCATTGTTATAAAAGTATTGGCTATACTGGTCTGTAGTTATGCATATGTATTATGTAAAAAGACTTTTAGCTGTAGCACTGCGAATCTTAGAGAAGTTAATAGTAGTCCTTAAGATGTCGTCACCAAATAAACTACTAGCACAATAATGCAATAAGAATCAGGGATTCTTCCATGAGGCCTTGTGAATATCATAAACACTCTTCTCTATACTGTAATATATCGAATTTAATGAAGATGACGAATGTGTCAAGTTTCATTTAACAAGAAAATTCTGATATCAGTTTTGCAGTATGGGACTTCACATATTTTCGAAATAAATTTGTAAAGTTTGCTGTACAAAAGCCGTTTATCTTATGCTCCTATAAAATAACATACTATTCCCATATTTTTACAGTCACTTCTAACGTAATATACGTGCACAATTTTTTAAAATGACCTTATGTCCTTTATTTACGGTCTGGGCTTAAGTTTCTCAAAATGTACGCCTATAAATAAATTCATATAAGACGGCTAGTACAGATATGTCAAACTTCTCAGTTTATCGTGAATTAAGTTTTTAAATCTCGTAAATGTTCGGACCAGTAACGTTTATAAAAGCAACTACTGATTTATCATAAAGCCCATAAATTGCGAGAGCAACTATGATGACAGTAACAAACCAACTTCTAGCACAGTTTGCGTGCAAATGATTTCTGAAAATGGTCTTAGCTCTTTGTTCTCTATGTTAGGTAAAACATCTTGAAAAAGTATAGTTTTGATGTTTTTCGTAAAACAGGACGTACAGATAGTAAAAATATGTAAAAGTTCTCTGTTTCTCCGCAGAATAATTTTCTTCATTTCTACAAATTAAATCCGATTGCAAGAAGAAACTATGAGCTAAGCAATTTTTATACTAGCCGTGTTGAGTTTACTTTTGTAGAACAAATGAAGATAACGCAGTGTTCATAATTTGAGTCATTTTGAACAAATATTTCTGGAATTTGCTTTAGCAACTTATGTGGGGAATATTGTGAAACGTGCCCTTAAAGATGGTTAAAATTAAGACACTCTAATGGGCAACTAAATTTAACCTATGCCCGCTGATCATCCTGTTCGCGCATATGCCGAACAAGTCAGCTGAGGTTCTGAAATTTAAATGAACCCCTATTGGACTCAGGCAAAAACTTTTTGAGCTCTTTTTTACACTCTTTGTTCGCATCGAAATGTAATAATTCATCCATAGTATCCGTTCTATGCCCACTTGTTCGAAAAAATCTTGGCCACAATTCCAAAATACTTCTTCACCAGGCTTGATGTTATGAACAGCTGTGAGCCCAAAAATAGTAGAAAATGTGCCTTCTCTCTCACTGTAAAAATGAACTGGCTCGACCTTTGCATTACAGTGTGTAAGCGAATGGTTGGAATACTTATCGCATAGGCACTCGATTTTTGGCGAAACGACGACACGTCGCGACAAATTGTATTTTTGCGTCTTTCTGTTTCCTCTGGATTAACGTTGCATTTGCCATGTCGGCACGATCGACAGGCGTAGATGATTTTAGTACATAATCTTTGTATTCCAGCGGGTATTGCGATATTTTGAATAACTCATCCTCGCTTATTAAGGTAATTTGCTTGTCATAGTCTGCTTTTGACATTTCGTTTTCACCACGGCCATAATAATCACAAATAATCGATCCTTCGGCGAACGCTTTGTTGCACACAACCCTTCTCTCAGTCCTTCATAGTTCTTCAACTCTAAGCCATCCCATGTTTGATTTTCACATTGTTACGTAATTTTTTCTAGTTCTATTTCCGGATAAGTAATCACGGCGCTGTAGTCGGAAATATCAACAAAAATTTTGTGGTCCAACCGTTCTCTTTCTTTACGATTTTCGCGAGAAATAGCAAGCTTCTTATATTCTTCATGTTTAACTGATCAAATCGCAGATGTCCGTTTAACTGGAGACCGCAAAAGTAAAGCTGAGCTCGAAGTCACTCCGAGCGCGTCTTCCGAAATAAATTTTTGATTAAAGTAACATCTGCTTGACATGACAAAGATGGAATCGACAAAAATTCCGACCAAAACTCGTAATGGGTCTGTCTGACATAATAGTCCGTCCATATAGATAAAACAATCGTGAAGAGAATTTCGACCAAAACGCGCAACTCGTCTTTATGACATAACAATCCATATATATTAAACGCGCATATAGCACTGCGAATATTGGTCCTAAAGTAAAGCAGAGGGAACAATCAGTTCAGCGCGTCTAGTTATATCTGTTTAAACCCATCTAAGGACAACATAAACGATAATTACCCTATAAGTTTAAATATAAATAACTATAAAACTTTTAACGCCTTATAACAAAATTGGCCGCTGTGCATCGATTCTACCCTTTCTTGTGTGTCAAAAATATAAATTTTCAGTTCGCCAAACCCTATAAACATGTTATCATGTACACCATACATGCCGGCCGGAGGGGTAGGGGGTAACCCACTGAGGTCCGGACCCTCCCCCACCGAGGCCGAAAAGCCAGGGGGTAACCACCCCCGAAGGGGACTTGGCGGCCCGACGAGTTTCGAAGTAATTCCTTAGGGCAAGAACTTGCGGAAATCGCGCCTGCTTGTTGCTAGAGGTGCATGTGCGGCCGTAAATTTGTGAAAAGCTTTTGTTCACGACGTCATTCCCTGAAGTAATAGTTAATCGAATTAATAATTTATTATAACTTAATTATATACTAACTAGATATTTAGACATTGAATGTCTGCTATGGTCCACGGTGGATTAACCACGAACTCGGCACTAAAATAGCACTGGAACACTCCATCGCCGTCTTAGTCGCACTCGATAGCTCAGCAGACAAAAGCCACGGGCGAGCTTTCTTATGCCACAGATCCATACCACATGAAATTGCTCAATTTTTACTTTGTTGTCATTTCATTTGTTTCTGAATTTATATATGATTTGTTATATATTCATTTGTTTCTGTGGAATATATGTACTATATACATATATATGTTTATTCTAGTGTAAATACACAAATGCATAATGTGGCTATGAATAATATATTTATTGCGTCTCGACAAGTTTTGAATCTAATGCAAAAACTACCTCATAGGCTAAGATATGGCTGGGACAAAGACCAAAAAAGACAAAAGAAAAAGGTCCTCACCACGACCTCCCGCAGGAAAATTTGGCCGGCCAGGCGTGTTACCCCTGGGACGGCCCCGCCCCTGCTGGGGCCCCTATACCACCTGGCATTATCTACTGCCTACACGCATAATTGATGGTAGAATTTTAACAACATTGAGGTCTTAGGAAAACACCATTCAAACGGTGTCCCCATTAAGGAGTCCACATGATATTAATATGATTTTGGAATTCATGAGAAATAAACTTCTCAAGCAAATAGCGAAATTAGTACTACAATTTTTTTAAAGTGAACCCGTTTAGTTTACTCGTGGCATTATTTTCTCATACAAGCAATATTTGGAAATGTTATTCGTTATTTCACATATAAAAACTTTACACGTGACAATTTTCATTCGGATAAGACTTTCCTACTCAGTATCTTTTTGTTGATAACTGCTGAAAACAACGCAGATGCTTAGATTGGTGTGTTGGCAAAATTGTTCACGTGCTTTTGTTGTACTAATCGCGAAGAAAATTTCCACAAAAACTCGCAAATCGTCTATATGACATAAAAATTTATATAGATTAAAATCTCAGCACACTCTGCACTGAAAAGTAATTGGTCCTAGAACGAAACCGAGGTATCATTCGGGTCAGCACGTCTAGTTACATCTGTTGAAGCCTATCTGAGGAACCATGTTCAATAATCACCTCATAAGTTTACCAAATATACTTATAAACCTTTTAACGCTTTATAACGAAATTGGCGGCTGTACATCGATTTTACGGTTTCTAGTATGTCAAAAATGGAAGTTTAAGGTTCGACAAACCGCATGAACATGTGTTTCATCTATACGTAGAACTTGCGAATACTTTCTGAATTCATACGAAAACACCATCCAGCTTTCCGCAACACTCTGTTCACATCATAGGACTCAGAATTTTGTATTTCATAAAATAAACTTTTTTTGGCAAAAAGAGTGAAATTAGAGTTACAAAATTTTTTTATCAAATCGGTCACGTATAGTTCACTTATGCACCATTATATCCTCACGAAGCAATATTTGAAGATTTAGATTGATTTGTTCAAGTACAAAATCTTCACATGTGTCAATTTTTGTTCGGAATCATGCTACCGGTGTCATTTGTGAATGATAAATGGTGAGAACTAAAATATGCTAGATTATTTTTTGTTGTAGAAGAACGACATAAGTACAAGAACTACTTCCAATACCTGTCACTTTTTGTTGTTCCGGACCTGCTGCATGTTGTCGGTTTAATATTGCTGCTGTCTCTGCTGCCAGCCAATTCATAAGTCACTATCATTTTCGCGACATATTTCCGTAACTGGTTTGCTATATGAAAAAATTAACGAAGATGCATTTCTCCAGTTCGAAGGTAAAGCAATTGTAGGCGATACCATAAATCGAGAAGCTTAAATAACCACTTGGCATTTGCCATGTTTCGTCCGGTAATAACAACGCTACAACTCATATAACAAAGTTAAGCATATATAAAGTTCTCTCAGTATGACTATAATATTGGGTGGACTTTTACCTTAACTAAATAGATACTTACACTATAATTGTTCTTTTATCAAAATCAGGAACTGAGTGCTTATAACGTCGTGATTAGAAATTAGTCTTTGGTATTTGTAGGCTAGCGCCGCAGACATAAACTCCGTAAGGGTAGAAAGCGGTTACCATAAATCATACGTTCTGCCTATTTGCATGTATGGTTTCCATTGTCCGTAATAGGTACCTCAATGCATTATTAGATTCTTTAGGGCTTGCAAATTGCGGTGAAAAGATGCATTGTATCGAACCCACAGCATTATCTGAAAATGATAACCCATAACGCGATACTGCTGAAAAGATATGGTTGCCAGTTTTGTATTTTTTTACTACATTTGACCATCGTCGAGCTCATTGTTGCAATGCAAGCAGTGTAAACTACTTTTTGATTCGTTTCTGAATTAAATTTTGTGGCGTAAATATATTGTAGAATTTTATTACGTAACTAACTAAAAGCTATCAAAATCTAGTTGTGATTTTTGTTTTGTTTCCCGTATTTATTTAAGTGTTAAAGTTCTATTTTTATAGCAGTCGAGTATGCACTATCCCCTATATGCTTAGTATATTAGTACGCGGTAAAATATATATACGATTGCGAAATTTGCATTAATGCGTGACTGAACTTAAAGCGCGTAGGGCGACCATCCCATTTTGTCATTTCCCAAAAAATTCCTGTTACAGAACGGGTTGTAGCATATCTGAAACCTGGTCAAAACTCATTCCGAACAAGACCATGTCCGATTCTGATGATGCAGTTTGAGTTCGCGAACATTTACTGAAAGTTGGTCCGTTTTTAGCGAACACAATTCCATCATTTGAATCAATGTAGTTTTGTTTCCGCGAAAGCATAACAATATAAGTATAGGTATAGCTATTTGTCTTAATGTACGCAACATTTTACGTTAAATTGTCACGAACAAAGACCTGCCCTAAGTCAAGTTAATAGGTTAGTGTTCGCGAACAATTT
>JASANE010018040.1:0-11442 GCA_030248225.1 Trileptium ribeirensis
GTAAATATTTACAAAAAGGCTAACCATCATTTCTGAGACGTTTGGAAGAAACCGTAGTATAACCATAGAATCTTTCTATTGAACCACTGCGAACAACAACACGATTGCCCCGTAAGCTTGAGCTACGATTCCTCTGATTAACACCAGAATCATCTTTCCCAGACATGGTTGTAGTTTAAAAAAATATAAAACTATCATAAAAAATGATGAATATAGGTACTTGATGAAAAAATAATAATTATAATAATAATAATATTAATAATAATAATAATAATATGAATAATTAATAATAATTATAATAAAAATAATAATAATAATATAGAATAATAAAGAATAATAGAATAAAAAAGAAATAATATATTAAAATTTATTTAATAAATCTTTAATTTTAAAAGTTGGTTATAAAATAAAATTTTAATAATAATAATAACAGGTACCCAAGGTCTCTGCACTCCATACCTTTAATAAGAGCGAGTTTATCAAAACAAATTGCAGGAGTGCGCTCCCACACTACGTCAAAGCTGGGCGGTTAGTAAAAGCGTTTGATTAAGTATATAACGAGTACCCAGGTGTCAAGGTCACCCTTGGCACAGACCTTTAGGGTTTTGACGTGGGAGAAATCACTAATCAGATAGAAATACTCAGACATGCATATCACTTCAAAAGTTCGCTTATAGCAATTTAACTTAAAGCCGCATGTCATTAGAGAACGTCGACAAAATACATTTTGTTGTGTGAATTTGTAATGTCCATACATGCAAAAATCCAAGTATTGGTACTTTAACCACAGATAAAAATTATATTCGCTCATATAATCTATTAATTCAGTAAAGGATTAGTCAACAAAACACTCAACAACTAATTAAAAAAAATTTTTTAATAATATGTTCAACGTTAACAAATAACAATTCATTGAACAATTCAGCATGTAACAAAATTATTATTTTACCAGTACTGAATAAATTCAGCAACTTCACGCCATTTTTCATGTATCATGTAGTACCGAAACCGTTCACCTTTATATTCCAGTTCATAACCCTCTTTATTAGAAGAAGAAACCACATTAACCTCTATGTCCCTTTTTTCTTTCAAAGTTTTCTTACAAGAAAGCAGATATTTTTTAACACAATTACGTCGGACTTCATCATGTTTATCAATATGGATGCCTTTAAGATTAGATCTAGTGCCTGACTGGTTACTTATTTGTTTTCGTTGTATATTATATTGTTTTAGTGTGCCACGAACCGATAGACATTTGAAAACATACTCTTTTTTTATGAAAGTAACGATGATGGGATGAGGTTGTTGATTTGATTTTTGGCGGTAGATACAGGAAATGTCATCTGGGGTGAAGGTTTTGCCGAATTTCGATGCGAGAACGTTCAGGATTTCCAAGACTTTATTCAAGAGAGCAGCTATGTCCTCCTTGTTGTTCATTGGATTTTGAAGCTAAACAATGTCATAAATAATTCTTTTAAAACATTAAATAAAGCTATTCTTAAGAATGAACATGAGAGACCAATTATAGCGCTATGTAGCCAATTATAGCGCCATAAACAATATTTTATGGTATATTTTTTGCTTATTAGTGTTTAGCATTTCCCTTCAGTCACTAACACTATTTTTACGCGCAACAGCAACGATAAGTCGACCTTGGCTGCCGATAGTAAATTGTTTGCTAATTTCTTTTAGATTGCTGGCGCATACAACCAATCAGCGTCCACTACTGTTGGAAATAATATCGAAAACAGTTCATCGGTAACTATCAGTATTAACGCTGTCAACGCTACTGCGAGCACTAGCCATACAACGCAGGCCTACAGTAACGCATGTGGTAGTGGTGGTACTCATTTTAGACATCTCCAAAAATCATCGCAACATCAGCAACAGTTTCTGGCTAACGGTTCATACTCGAACGCTTCAGTGAGCACTAACAGCTGCTACATTAATAGTGCGCCTGTAAAAAGTCGCAGCAAGGCGAAGACGGTATTTGGAGCGGAGGGCGACGTTTGTGAAAATCGACTGTCCATCGAAGAAGTAAGGTTTAGTAAAATAAAATGAGCCTTTGATGTACCTATATAAGTCTGACTTGTCAGACTTGTGTTTGAAACGTCGCCACGTTTCCGCTAAACCGGAGCACACAAATAGATGTGTGCTGTTTTGTTCCACAACAAAGTAGGGCAGTTGTAGCGTATACGAAGTAGCTAAAAGATAGTGTACAGTACTGGTTTCTTTACAGTCAGCTTTCTGGACCGAAACTCAAGCAATCGTTACCTTACGCCATGGAGCATTTTGTTGAACGAACAACTTTGGCAAGATGTCCAAGATACGAACCCATAAGATATATATTATATTCTGTCTCAAATAATGTACATAATGGCGAACCTGGGCGACTCCAGAATCACAGCATTCTTCCACTCGAAAAAGCACACTTCGGCAGACTTTTCGAACCAGGTCAGGCTCCAAAATGGAGAGCTTCTTCGATGTAGCCTCTTTCAGACGCAACACGGTTTGTAACTTGCGTTTGTATACATTCTCCTTTAATGCTCGCCACAGAAAAAGTCAGAAAGCTTTAGATCAGAAGAACGAGCCTCTACAGGGCCTCGGTGCCCCAGCCAACATGAGGGAAAACTTCGTCCAACCAATGGCGCACAGCCATCGCAAAATGAGGAGGCTCGCCACCTTCCATAAAGTTGAGCCTGTCAATATTGGTAAGTCTTTAATATTAGGATACAATTCATTTCGCAGCATCATTATATGGTAGTCTTCATTCACAGTATCATCGAAAAAGAGCGGCCCAAAAAATCCGCCAGACCACATGCCGACCCATACTGTCAGACTTGGGGCAATCATATGGTCTTCGATAGTGTTATGCTGTTTTTCTGCACTCCAATAAACATAATTATGGCAATTAACATTGCTGTTCAGTATAAAATTGCTTTCGCCCAACCAAATGACTTTGTCAGCTAATTTCGGATTATCGTCGAGACGCTGTAGCCGTTTTTCAGGAAGTTCAACGCTGCGATCATAATCGTCCTCATTCAGAGCATATGTTCGGTTATAATTTCTGATAGTATAAAAGTTGTAAGTATATTATGTCAGTCTCAGCAACAGTTTGAAATTGGCGCGATACTTTTGGGTCACATTATAGCTTAGGGATGCGTTTTGGCCTCTTTTTACTGATTAATATTCTGCAACACAATGTAATTTTAATGTTATCTCTTATCTTTCACATATATATTTATTATAGTCTGTTCTAATCGCACCTACAACTCGGTCGAACGATCACACCCAACCACACTGTTGCATTGCCGCTAAAGCAACCTCTACAGCTCGAAACGGTGGATCTGGTGGAACGCTACGCGAACGCAATGCGACAATGTTATTTTCCGATCGAATGGCTGATGTACATTTTCTTGTTGGATCGGGCTCCGCCCGAGAGCAGATTCCCGCACATAGCTATGTATTGTGTGAGTTTTAGGGATGTAGCGTTATTTAAATATCATCACATGATATTTTACTAGTTTGCAGTATAAATTATAACTGCAAAAGTGTCTGCGAATTTAGGAATTTTTAATTGTGCTGAACTATAGTAACATTACTTTATCACAATATTCATGCTGTCGAAACATTTACGCCAATGTTAAAAATATTTTGATTTAAATTTAAATGAAAATTATTGACTTGTTAAGCGTTGATGTTGCGTTATGCTTCAGGTGCGAGCGATGTGTAGTCTGCTGTAAATTTTATTGTCATTTTATACAGTAACCTATACACCGTAGTCTTTGACCCATATGCAAAGAATAAGCTTAAGCTTCTGTATACTTCAGTTTAGTAGGACGTGTATCATAGTGCGGTTATTTAGACAAGCCTGCACTCATTTTGGCATGCCCACGTGCCCGACTATGTGAAAAATTAACCACGTAATTGCGTTCGGTTTATCATTTTTATCAATATGCAGTATCGAGTTATATCGTTACGAAGCAGAAATAGGAGAAATAAAACATTTTAGATATTTCACTGGTACGTAACCATTGGGGCTGTTTCGAAATCCCCATTTTTCACTCCCCTCCTCACTCACCCGGAACCCCAAATGATTAACTAAATTCATGATTTAATTATTGTTTCTAAATTTATGTTTTCCGTAAACTAAATATTTTTGAAACAATTTGTATAATTTCTAAGGCCAAAACGGTTTTTTGTTTGAGAATATTTGTATACTGCTAAATGCACCTAAAAATATAGAAATATGTCGTATTTTCAAGCTAATCTTTGTTCTCCTCACTTTTCAATTTCGTCTAAGAATGAGCGTGGGGCTCCCAAAAGTTCCCCCTTTTGGAAGGCTGTGCACAGGCCGGTTTTGAATATTTCATAGGCGGCGATTTTATATATTTTTGTTAAGACTACTGTAACTTTCGAAATTATTTTGAAATATTGGTATATATACATTCGTATACCTGAATTGGAACAGATATGCCACGGCTCGTTGTTATACAATATTGACATTATACACCCTCTAAAATCAGACATTGCTGTTCCTATTATGGAATTATGGCTCTGTACTGGGTTTCAGTCAAATAATATTTTAGTGTACCTCACAGGATTTCTTCTTTCTAATTCGAGCCAAAAGCTGGCCTCTCCAGTGGAGCAAAAATTTACCTGGGGCCCTCAGCTTCAACATAGGGGGAATTTCCGACCAGCTCACCTTGGGGTAGGGCAACCTTACTCCATTGTCAACTGTGGGTCTTATAATTGCATTTTTTGTGTGTTTTTCATGTATTTGCAATATTTTTATCGTTTTTGTTGCATATTTACTATTTATCTATTCCAAATGTTATTTCTTCTGGTCGCGCTTCGTTTTACTTAGTATGTTGTCGTAAATAGTCTAAATATAAGCAGTAGAATTGAATTTTGTTGAGCGGAGCGAAGCGAATCGTTTTTATTTTCTGTCTGGGAGTAAAAAGGTCGATGTCCGTCCGTTCGTTCGGTCCGACGGATCTCAAGAACCACTGAACCGATTTTAAAAAACTTTTTTTTGTTTGAAAGCCTATCATGTCAGAGTGTTCAGCTATTATTTGGGATTAAAAATTTTTGAGTGGTTAATTAGTAATTAGCTAATTAGTTAAGCTTATGCTGCTAAAATATAGAAATTTGCAATATTTGTGTTATTTATTGAAATAGAATCGCTTCGATCAAACCATTATGGGGTTTTTAGGGTCGAAGAATTCAATTATAATATTTTTACTAATGATAAAGCCATATGCAATGTAGTTATTTGAAGAACATAAAATTGAGTACATTCGTAATGCCACAACCCAAGGTCCGCTCACAAATGTAGTTCCACTACCGACTAGTTATAGCCGTTTTTGTTAGGAATAGCATATTTGATGCCACCTCAGAATACGGGTGTGCTTGGGGGGTTGACCTGGAGGAGCCACCGAAGTGCTGGAGAAAATACTAAGCCCTTCCTAACCTCTGTGCACAGACCAGAACGGACTCAGTTTATTTGTCTATAACAGTTTAGCCACGGTGTTTTATTTTCGTTTATTCGTTCTGTGTGTTGAGACGCATTTTGATGAAATATTTTGCATTATTTATATTTGCCGTTCCTAAAAAATATTTAAATAAAAGTTTAGTGTACATTGTTTTTGTTTTTAGAAGCCGTTAAAACCATGGGACTAATTTCGTTTGTGTATTTCATACCAACCGGTTGGTTTGTCGCAGTATTTTATAAAGCTAGGATTTGTATAATTATTGATAATCATTTAGCGGTGCGTTCAGGATATTTCAGCGATCGGATCGTCTGTGTTTCATGCTATGTTCCACGGCGTATTCCCCAAAAACGAAGAGATCTCAATCCCGGACGTGGATCCGGCTGCGTTTCGAACGCTTCTCAGGTAAACCGTAGGCTAATAAACTGTTTCTACAAAATGTATTTGACCACACTAATGAAACCGGATTTTACAAACATGTATATGTGGCAGTTATTCGCATATAGTCGCAATTTCAGGCAATAGTGGCGCCTTTGGTAGTAGTTTGCTGTAAATAATTGAAGTCACATTTTTGACGTTAAGTTAATTGTTCATAACTGTGGCTGACGTAGCACTTCTAACAGCGACTATTGCATATAGTGCGTTAAGCATCTACAATTTGTATGGATAAGCTATTTTAGCCGCTAACAGTTATTGGTACATATATCAAATTTTAGTCATTGTTATGTTTTGGGTTAGGTGTAAGTAGCAGAAATTACAATTTACTAACTACGGTTAAGTATGATTGTTTATTTGATTTTAGTCGCTGTTATACAATGTTGTTGTTACGGGAATGCAATCATGTTCGTGTACATATTATTTTCTTTGTGAGCTTTGCGGATATCAAAGTAAAGTGTTCACTCAAATATTTCAACATTTGGTTAGTGCTGTTGCAAGCAACCACACAGATATGCTTTTATTTCACCGTTCATTAAGTCGTTTCTAGCAGTTTCTTTTTATAGATTTAGGCACATTATACAGCTGCTTGCAGGTTTTTGATGTTTCATTCAGGTACTTGTATACTGACGAAATTGGACTAGACTCGGAAAATGTCCTTGCCGTACTGTACGCTGCAAAAAAGTATATGGTTCCGCATTTAACTCGAGCATGCATTACGTTTCTCGAAACAAGTCTCACTGCGAAAAACGTCTGTCTTCTTCTGACGCAGAGTCGATTGTTCGAAGAATATGAACTGATGAACAGGTTAGATATTTTATATTGAGTAATGACCATAGTACTAGGTTGTTAAAGACATGTTTGTTTTTCATCGTGAATAACAGCAAAATTGACGGTTATAAGAATCTGTAATACTATACACATATTTACCAACGTTGAGTGTAGACGCAACGTGATGCAACATTTTAGGGTTTCCTTAGTGTGCCGCTACATGGGAAGTAGCCTGGATGGCGAAACGGCGAATGCAGTCCTACTGACATCGGGGAAAAGGAGGTGGAAGGGTCTAATACACTTATGTCATTCAATATATTTACAGTTGCATAAAAGAGAAAATGGTCTGCAAATGCTCTATCGACGCCGAACTTTAGTAAAAGTTATGTATGTATATTTAAGTGCATATAAAACATTTTAACTTTACACATTTTGTTTGGTGCAAGTGCCTTAGCTTCATATTACAACATTCCTGATATAATTCACCCTTTCTGTCGATAACATAACAAAGTCGACGAAAATTTAATCGAATCAAACATGCTTTCTAACTCGCCCTGATTATGCCTTTTTGTATAGCTACAAACCATAAGTAAACCCTTGCGTTGACTTACTAGATAACTTTGCTGTGCTGATTTAAGCTCATGGAAATCGTCAAAAACATTATTGATTATTTCATGTTTGAAGAAAGGATTTGAGCTTCTAAACACGTCTTTTTCTTACGATTTTACGTATTACTAATACTGTAAGCAAATTTTAACTTATAAACAAGTCTCAATATAGTGTCACAAATTCTAGCGCTTTATATGTAATATTATACTGCAGACATAATTCCGTCTTAATCATTGTGCGTTAAGCAACTCAAGCTAAGATAGAACAGATCCGACAGCAGTAATTTACAAAAAACTAATATCGCCATAGGTACATATTTTAATAGTGAATAATGATGATAGTTGAAATCCTAGGTTTGGAAATTAGTCATAATCCTAATCGAGAAATGTCGCAGTGAAATTATCAAGCAATTATATACAAGTAAAACGCGTCTTGATGCTTCAAAAATTTTAGCCTATACTGTATATGTTACTAAATATAGATGCTGGGAACTCATTGATGCTCAAGCGGAGATGGCACTACGATCTGACGGTTTTCTGGACATCGATTTTGCAACCCTGGAAAGCATTCTTCAGCGTGATACATTAAACGTTCGCGAAACTGCCGTGTTTGATGCTGCCGTGAGGTATTTTGGATAGTAGTCAACCTAACTCTGATACAGTAAATACGAGTTTGTTGCTTTGAAACTCCTGGAACGAATGGTTTGTTGAGAGAAAAACTGAGCTCCACTTTCCCTAAGCAATAGTTGTTGAAGTTCCCAGTGGGCTTTGAAAAACAGTCCTTTAATAAGTTTTAGGTTTATTAGATTAGCATTTTGTTTTGGCACTGCTTCTTGTTTAATTTAAATATATTACTTATACTAAGCCTTCAGTACATAGGTTTTTGACCAAGAATTCGCTCGTCTGAATTTTGAAACGTAAAATATTTGATTTGGAATAGAACAACGATTTACCTACCCTACGATTACAAGGTTCCTCCATCTTGATAATTGTTTAGCGCTAATCTCTGTTCATAGCGCTCTGAACCATGACTCTCAACAGATCTTGTCGCTATCGCCGATATGATATTCCTCGAAATTGCAATTCCGTGTCATATATGATTTGTCGCCTTCATGTCGTCAGGGCACGGCCTGTTGGACACAGCCATTCATTCTCGACAGCAGCCAGTAGTAATCGTTCGTGGCCAGGTTACTGGAGCCACACGGAATACAGGTCCAGCGAGACATAGCCTACTGCGCCACAGCCTGCTTGCGGCACGGTGTGGAAGGTTAGGCGCTCTAATTCACCGTATCTGATGTGGTTGAACGGCGAGATCCTGAGAATGCGACGTCGACGCAATTTTAAATGACGTCCAGCTGATGTATATCGCAAGCGTTGGCAGACCGCGTTTCGGAACAGAACAAGGATATAGTCATTGATATATAAACAGCCTTACGCTCTTGAGATGAGTGTGATATAGTTTATGCGGTATCGCTCCGCCTTTCCTTGGTATTGACTTAACTTCAACACAGCTCTCGGGCAAGTTGTTTAAATATAGTGAGAGCTAAATACTTTTGAAAAGAATTAGGCCTAAAAGCTATTCAGTACTAAATAAAGTTTATAAGCCACAAAATGTCGAATAAATTGCTCGGGCTTATTAATCCATGATCATAATTAGAAAATCGTAAATTAGTTCTTCATCTTAACTATTATTTTGCACCAGAGGTGCTTAGTTGCTTCATCCCGGTAACAGCTTACGCAATCTTAGTCACTACATCATCCGTGTCTGAAGCCTGGGATCAATTTATCTGTCTAGATTTTTTAACGACGGAACTTGTTCCAGATATGTACCACTACAGACCGTGTTTATGGCTAGCGCGTGCCATACTGTTTTTGCAGTAACGGTTCCACCAATGCGGTATACTGCGGTATGTAGGTTTATACCATATTTTGCATTGTTGCCTCATTTGCCGTAGAAGTGCAATAGCGATATATCAAAGCTTAACGCAGGCCCGAATTATATTTTTCTTTTAAGTGGAACGTCATCCTATATATATTTTCAAACACCTGTAATGCTATTATTTAAATTCGTAAAACCGTCTGTAAATAGAAAGGCGGTCAAGGATACTAGCCAATTTCTAAACATTACATTGCGTTGAGAAACGAAATTTTATAATTTGGATTTATTAACGGAATGCTGAATACTGAGAGAATGTTTTTTAACATACTCTTACATGGGGCTCGAGTTTTTAACCATGGATGAATAGCCTTTTATTCAACAGTATATGGTTGTGATATTATTACGGTGTTTGAAAATATATATAGGATGACGTTCCACTTAAAAAGAAAAAAACAACTACGTTAACTTTGATATATCGCTATTGCTTTGGCAAATGAGGCAACAATGCAAAATATGGTATAAACCTACAGTAAGATTATATACATTGGTGGAACCGTTACTGCAAAAACAGTATGGCACGCAGTTTGGCCTAAAAATTTTGGTAATTACATAAAAATAGTTTAAAAAATCTAGAGACACGGTAAAAATAAATCCCAGGCTTCAGGACACGGATGATGTAGTGAGACTAAGATTGTAGTTGTTACCGGGATGAAAGCGACTAAGCACCTCTGGTGCAAAATAATAGTTAAGATGAAGAACTAACACGATTTTTATTATAAAATCAGTGGATTAATAAGCCCAAAGACAATTTATTCGAAGACATTTTGTGGCTTATAAACTTTATTTAGTACTGAAATAGTTTTTAGGCCTAATTATTTTTGTGAAATTATTTAGCTCTCACTATATTTAAACAACTTGCCCAAAATTTTGTGTTGAAGTTAAGTCAATACCCAAGGAAACCGTACCGTAAACTATATCACACTCCATCTCAAAAAGCGTAAGGTTGTGTATCAATAGCTATATCCTTGTTCTTGTTCCCAAAACATGAGAACATGCGACGAGTCGGTGTCGTCATTTAAAAATTGCGTCGACGTCGCGTTCTCAGGATCTCGCCGTTGCGACCACGTGGTGGGATACGGTGAATTAGAGCGCCTGACCCTCCACACCGTGCCGCAAGCAGGTGCGGCGCGCGGCGTCGTGTCTCGCTGGACCTGCTCTCCGTGCTGGCTCCATTTGAGCCCGAACCCGGCCGCGAAGGGTCTGCTGCGTGGTGTCGAGAAAATGGATGAGTCCGACAGGCATCCCTCCTGACGACAGCATGGAAGGCGACAAATATGGGGCGCGGAATTTCAATTTCGAGGGAAGATGGCGTCTCGGGCAAAAAAAAAAAAATCTGTTGGAGTCATGGTTCAGACGCGGAGCGCGCTCAACGATTCTGTGGAGGAAGCTTCTTGTAGATTGGTAGATGGTTTTTTTCTCTATTCCAAAATCAAATATTTTTACGGTTTAGAAAATTCCCGGACGACGAATTCTTGGTAGAAACCATGTATTGAAGGCTTGGTGTGGGTGATATATTTAGATCTAAACGAGAGGCCGGGTGCCCAAACAAAATGCTAATCTGAGTGAACCTAAAACTGGAGGGACTGTTTTTCAAAGCCCACTGGGACCCGACAAGACTATTGCTTAGGGGAAAGTGGAAAAACTCAGTTTTCTCTCCTCGACGAACCATTCGTTCCAGGGACCAAAGCGACGAACTGCGTCCTACTGTATCAGGATTCCAGTTAACTCTATCCAAAATTGTACCTCCGCGCAGCGCGGTGTATGTATCACGCTGGAAGAATGCTTTCCAGGTTGCAAAATCAATGTCCAGAAACCGTTGGGGTAAGTCCAGTCTCCGCCGCTTGGCGTCCAATTTTTGCAGCATCTATATTTAGTAAGCATATACAGTATAGTTAAAATTTTGAACACGTTTTACTTGTATCTGAGATTGTTTTGGCTGCGACATTTTCTGCGATTCAGATTTGTGGTCCAACCTAGGGGATTTCAACTTTCTAGTCCATTATTAGTTATTGAGAAAATATGGCGACTATTAGTTTTTTGTGGTATCTGTCAGAATCTATTTTTACTGCTTTAGCTAAGTTGCTTAACGCACAACAACATGTCTCGTTTTGACTAATATTACAGTATAAAGCGCTACAGAATTTGTAATAAATTCAAAATTTGCTTACAGTATTAGTAATACGTAAAATGCATTAAG
>JASANE010018042.1:0-20999 GCA_030248225.1 Trileptium ribeirensis
CTCAGTCTGATCTACTGTATGACCAAGTGTAAGGTCTCTCCTAAATACGCCTACTACCTACCCCGATGGCTACCATGCCGCGGGAGACTCATTAAAAACGACGGAAAACCGAGAAAAGCAATTTAGGTGGATCCGAGCCAGTAAACGAGGCCCTAGCGCACCACCGGAGGAGGAGACTACACCCCGTGCTTGGCCGACCGAAATCTTGATTCCACCTTCGGGAACGCCGCGCGTGTCCGTTGCGTCCAATCGTGCCCCGCGTCGCTCTAACAGGCTATTGACAACCCGTGCTTCTTCCGAAGAAGAACTTGTCTTCATAGAGGATGATGAATTATTCGCTGCTCCTACCCGTGACCTACGCCGTGGACCTCGACAAGGTATGTTCACTCGACAATTAAACACAATGAATGCAGGTAACACCCCGCTTCTCATAAATGCAACCATACTCGGCACCCCAGTCACGACACTTGTAGACACTGGAGCCGATGTCTCGATCATGTCACAAGCCCTAGCCGCCCGTTTAGGTTTAGTACCCCGAGACACAAATACCACCCGTATAGTATCCGCGACACAACAGGAACTGACAATTAGCGGAGTGGTGAAAGCACCGATTACAATAGGTTCGCTGAGCACCCCATGCGACTTCCAAGTGACTACCGACACACCATATGAATGCATCTTGGGTACTGACTTTATGTCCTTACTACCCTATGTAGCCATAACTATTAAGGACCGCTGCCTGGCCTTATCAAACGGACCGGAGAACTGCTCGGCTCCTTGCGCAGACCAAGGAGATCATCGACCGCCCGTCATCAACGTGGTATCCAGCAAATACACACAGGTGCCACCGAACACCGAGCTATTCATCAACGCTGTTCCCGAGCTGAGCCAACGGCCTTCTGGCCAAGCACTATTTGTACCTGATCCCTTCATAAGAGACATTGCCATCGCACATGCCCTCATTCCCGCTGGTCAACGCATGATTCCAGTTGCAATGATGAACTTTGGAAATTTACCATTGCAATACACGCAGGACAAACCATAGGACACATCGAGATGCTTGACGACAATGGTGGAACTTTTGTACGACAGCAACAAGCGCCTACTTCAGCTGAGCCTCCCAACACGTTAAACGATGCAACCGCATTGGAGTTACACGCGATAATGTAGTGCAGTTCATCAACTACAAAAATAAAACACTCGACCCTGAAAGATCCATCCAAATACTAAGCAAAATCGATTTTGGACAGACCACACTTAATCCCTACGAACTAAAACAACTGAAGACCACCATCTCAGAAAATGCGGACATATTCAGTGTGCACCCATTGGGACTTAGGAAGATGTGGTGTTACACCAACATAGGATAATCACCGGAGACACCGAAATTCATAAAGCAAGTGCCCTATCGAATTGGCACACTCTTACGTGAAGCGCTAGAAGAACTAAACAACATGGTAGAAGCAGGCCTTATCACACCAGTCGGATTATTTTACGTTATTCGTTCAGTTACGTGCTGCTGCTCCTTCGGACCGACGGCACTATGTGTATCAACAATCCCAATGAGGATTGGCAATGAATGCCCAGTATTACTCACAGAGTCCGAAGGTGGAATTATTCGTTGAACTTTTCTTAAGTTGTAAAGTAGGGTGTAGACAATAATAATAGTGTTGTGTAGAACTGATAATGTAAAACACACACAGTAGAAGTTAATTTGTTCTCAATTGGAAACCAAACATCGGCTTGTCTTGGGACCGACAGTACTATATGTATCAACAATCCCAATGATGATTGGCAAAATGAATGCCCAGTAGATAAAGCCGGTATAGCGAAATCCGAAAGGTGGAATTGTTTGATAAAAATATCTTAAGCTGCAAAGCAGGGTGTAGACAATAATAATAGTGTTGTGTAGAACTGATAATGTAAAACAACACAGTAGAAGTTAATTTCGTTTTCAATCGGAAAACAAAATCGGCTTGTGGGCCGACAGCACTATATGTATCAACAAATTCACGACGATTGGCAAGAAGCCGAGCACCCGGTCCGAAGGATGATTGGCAAAAAGCCCAGTATTCTCAGAGTAAAAAGGGATTTATTTGATAAAAATATCTTAAGCTGTAAAGTAGGGTGTAGACAATAATAATAGTGTTGTGTAGAACTGATAATGTAAAACATACACAGTAGAAGTTAATTTCGTTTTCAATTGGAAACCAAACATCGGCTTGTTTTGGACCGACAGCACTATATGTATCAACAATCCCAATGATGATTGGCAATGAATGCCCAGTATTACCTCACAGGAGTCCGAAGGTGGATTTATTTGATAAAAATATCTTAAGCTGTAAAGTAGGGTGTAAGACAATAATAAATCATGTGTTGTGTAGAACTCACAAAATGAGAAACACACACAGTAGAAGTTAATTTCGTTTTCAATTGGAAACCAAACATCGGCTTGTCTGGGGACCGACGGTACTGATATGTATCAACAATCCACATGATGATTGGCAATGAATGCCCAGTATTACTCACAGAGTCCGAAGGTGGATTTATTTGATAAAAATATCTTAAGCTGTAAAGTAGGGTGTAGAGAATAATAATAGTGTTGTGTAGAAATGATAATGTAAAACACACACAGTAGAAGTTAATTTCGTTTTCAATTGGAAACCAAACATCGGCTTGTCTTGGGACCGACAGCACTATATGTATCAACAATCCCAATGATGATTGGCAATGAATGCCCAGTATTACTCACAGAGTCCGAAGGTGGAATTATTTGGTAAAAATATCTTAAGCTGTAAAGTAGGGTGTAGAGAATAATAATAGTGTTGTGTAGAACTGATAATGTAAAACACACACAGTAGAAGTTAATTTCGTTTTCAATTGGAAACCAAACATCGGCTTGTCTTGGGACCGACGGTACTATATGTATCAACAATCCCAATGATGATTGGCAATGAATGCCCAGTATTACTCACAGAGTCCGAAGGTGGATTTATATGATAAATATATCTTAAGCTGTAAAGTAGGGTGTAGACAATAATAATAGTGTTGTGTAGAACTGATAATGTAAAACACACACAGTAGAAGTTAATTTCGTTTTCAATTGGAAACCAAACATCGGCTTGTCTTGGAACCTACAGCACTATATGTATCAACAATCCCAATGATGATTGGCAATGAATGCCCAGCATTACTCACAGAGTCCGAAGGTGGATTTATATGATAAATATATCTTAAGCTGTAAAGTAGGGTGTAGACAATAATAATAGTGTTGTGTAGAACTGATAATGTAAAACACACACAGTAGAAGTCAATTTCGTTTTCAATTGGAAACCAAACATCGGCTTGTCTTGGGTCCGACGGTACTATATGTATCAACAATCCCAATGATGATTGGCAATGAATGCCCAGCATTACTCACAGAGTCCGAAGGTGGATTTATATGATAAATATATCTTAAGCTGTAAAGCAGGGTGTAGAAAATAATAATAGTGTTCGGTATAACTGATAATGTAAAACACACACAGTAGAAGTTAATTTCGTTTTCAATTGGAAACCAAACATCGGCTTGTCTTGGGACCGACAGCACTATATGTATCAACAATCCCAATGATGATTGGCAATGAATGCCCAGCATTACTCACAGAGTCCGAAGGTGGATTTATATGATAAATATATCTTAAGCTGTAAAGTAGGGTGTAGACAATAATAATAGTGTTGTGTAGAACTGATAATGTAAAACACACACAGTAGAAGTTAATTTCGTTTTCAATTGGAAACCAAACATCGGCTTGTCTTGGAACCGACAGCACTATATGTATCAACAATCCCAATGATGATTGGCAATGAATGCCCAGCATTACTCACAGAGTCCGAAGGTGGATTTATATGATAAATATATCTTAAGCTGTAAAGTAGGGTGTAGACAATAATAATAGTGTTGTGTAGAACTGATAATGTAAAACACACACAGTAGAAGTTAATTTCGTTTTCAATTGGAAACCAAACATCGGCTTGTCTTGAGACCGACGGTACTATATGTATCAACAATCCCAATGATGATTGGCAATGAATGCCCAGTATTACTCACAGAGTCCGAAGGTGGATTTATTTGATAAAAATATCTTAAGCCGGAGAGGGGAGAAAATAGGGGAGAACGAAGAACAGGAAAGCGCAGACCAACATCGGCGCGCCGCGCCCCATCCCGGGCGCCCGCCCCGGCCCGGGGTAAAGTAGGGTGTAGACAATAATAATAGTGTTGTGTAGAACTGATAATGTAAAACACACACACTAGAAGTTAATTTCGTTTTCAATTGGAAACCAAAAATCGGCTTGTCTTGGAATCGATACGGTACTATATGTATCAACATCCCTACTGTTTTCCCCCGGCCGACGGGGATACTTATAATAGGAGCCAAAAGAGAAAAAAGTGTATCAACAATCCCACAATGAAGATTGGCAATTGAATGCCCACATCGCTTGTCTCTATCGCTGATAGAGTCCGAAGGTGGATTTATTTGATAAAAATATCTTAAGCTGTAAAGTAGGGTGTAGAGAAAAATAATAGCGTTGTGTAGAACTGATAATGTAAAACACACACAGTAGAAGTTAATTTCTTTTTCAATTGGAAACAAATAATCGGCTTGTCTTGGGACCGACGGTACTATATGTATCAACAATCCCAATGACGATTGGCAATGAATGCCCAGTATCCCTAAGAGAATCCGAAGGTGGATTTATTTGGTAAAAATATCTTAAGCTGTAAAGCAGGGTGTAGAAAATAATAATAGTGTTGTGTAGAACTGATAATGTAAACACCAGTAGGTTATTTCGTTTTCATTGGAAACCAACATCGCTTGTCTTGGCCGCGCTGCCATCCCATGATGATTGGCAAGTCAATGTCCAGTATTACTCACAGGTATAGTCCGAAGGTGGATTTATATGATAAATATATCTTAAGCTGTAAAGCAGGGTGTAGACAATAATAATAGTGTTGTGTAGAACTGATAAATGTAAATACACACAGTAGAAGTTAATTTCGTTTTTCAATTGGAAACCAAACATCGGCTTGTTCTTGGGAATCGACAGCACTATATGTATCAACAATCCCAATGATATTGGCAATGAATGCCAAGCTTACTCGAGTCGAGGTGGATTTATATATAAATATATTCTTAAGCTGTAAAGTAGGTGGTAGACAATAATAATAGTGTTGTGTAGCTTAATTGGGTTTTGTTTTGCCGCTCGGAAAAACCTACAGCACAAGATCAACAAGCCCCAACTACTAGGCAATGAATGCCCAGCATTATCGACAGAGTCGGGTGGATTTATATGATAAATATATCTTAAGTAGTAGGTGTAGAATAATAATAGTGTTGTGTAGATGATAATGTAAAACAAAAGTAGAGTATTTTGTTTTAATTGGATAATGGCTTGTCTTGGGTCGACGGTATATATGTATAAATCCAGATGATCACGATGCCCAGCATTCTCACGTTTGGGGGTTTTTGTTTTGTGGGGGGGGGGGGGAAAACACCAGTAATTAATTTCGTTTTCAATGAACCAAAACACTCGCGTCCCCAGCACTCCCAAATTACTCACAGAGTCCGAAGGTGGATTTATATGATAGAAAATATACTTAAGCTGTAAAGTAGGGTGTAGACAATAATAATAGTGTTGTGTAGAACTGATAATGTAAAACACACACAGTAGAAGTTAATTTCGTTTTCAATTGGAAACCAAACATCGGCTTGTCTTGAACCGACAACACTATAGTATCAACAATCCCAAGAAGCAAAAGCCCAGCATACTCACAGATCCAAGGGATATAAAAAACAAGCGAAAGAGGAGAACGAGCAAAACAACACACCAAGAAGACGAACCCGGAACCGACAGCACTATATGTATAGACAATCCCAATGATGCATTGCCCATGCCCGCTTCTCCGAGTCGGGTGGTTTATATGTAATATTCTTGCTGGGGGGGCTTTGTGTTGTGGCTGTGCCCCGGGCACTCTCTTTTCATGGCAACACGGCGCGGGCCGCTATCAACAATCCCAATGATGATTGGCAATGAATGCCCAGTATTACTCACAGATCCGAAGGTGGTTTATAGAAATCCGAAGGTGTAGAGGGGAGACAAAAAAAGGGGAGAGAGATTTTAAACACTCGTAGAGTTAATTTGTTACACCCCCCCCCGCCCAGGGGGATAAATATATCTTAAGCTGTAAAGTAGGGTGTAGACAATAATAATAGTGTTGTGTAGAACTGATAATGTAAAACACACACAGTAGAAGTCAATTTCGTTTTCAATTGGAAACCAAACATCGGCTTGTCTTGGGTCCGACGGTACTATATGTATCAACAATCCCAATGATGATTGGCAATGAATGCCCAGCATTACTCACAGAGTCCGAAGGTGGATTTATATGATAAATATATCTTAAGCTGTAAAGTAGGGTGTAGACAATAATAATAGTGTTGTGTAGAACTGATAATGTAAAACACACACAGTAGAAGTTAATTTCGTTTTCAATTGGAAACCAAACATCGGCTTGTCTTGAGACCGACGGTACTATATGTATCAACAATCCCAATGATGATTGGCAATGAATGCCCAGTATTACTCACAGAGTCCGAAGGTGGATTTATTTGATAAAAATATCTTAAGCTGTAAAGTAGGGTGTAGACAATAATAATAGTGTTGTGTAGAACTGATAATGTAAAACACACACAGTAGAAGTTAATTTCGTTTTCAATTGGAAACCAAACATCGGCTTGTCTTGGGACCGACGGCACTATATGTATCAACAATCCCAATGATGATTGGCAATGAATGCCCAGTATCCCTCAGAGAATCCGAAGGTGGAATTATTTGGTAAAAATATCTTAAGCTGTAAAGTAGGGTGTAGAGAATAATAATAGTGTTGTGTAGAACTGATAATGTAAAACACACACAGTAGAAGTTAATTTCGTTTTCAAGCGGAAAACAAACGGTACACGAATACCAAACAGTCTATTAATATTGGGGACAATTTAACGAAATGAAAGACTCTCTATACCGTTCATCAAATTTACGACCACTGCAGATTTCAGCCATATATGATTAATACTAAATTTATACGTCTGCCGCCTGTGTCTCTGAATACATCATATTTTTGCATAACACTGCATGATATTCCGAACAGAATACGATAAAATAAAGCCATGGCTAGACTTGAATAAAGTTTACGGCCCAAGAATATGTCATTGCAAAGCGGAAAAATGTGTTGTGTCAAAACAAAATTTGTCCCAATGATTGTGTTTGCCAATAATAATACGTCGATATACATGAATGGCATAGTTATTGACTTATGCTTTGAAACCTGGTATCAAATCTTAAATTGGCACTTTATATAAGGACCAATAGACCACATGGCTGAACGACAAAAAGAAAGGAGAAAGTGAGGGTGTTGTGGAGCCTTCAGGAGAGGAGAAGTGGTACATTTTGTCCTAATTTTCATCAACTCAAAATGTTTCCAAAAAAACTTTTTCCCAATTTTTGCTGATTTGCGAAAAATTTGCGCTAATTTGCCTTAATTTTTGCAAATTTTATGCCAATATTAGCAACGATTTGCTACTTTTTTGCCAATGTTTGCTCAAATTTTCTCCGCGTCGTTGAAAGGGTGGTATTGCGTGGGGAGGGTAGGAAGTGGTACCCCGCCCTGCCCCCTGTCGACACCTATGGTTTGAAGGCGAAATGGAGGCATCAGTTTTGAATTATAGTAACAAAATTGACGATTGCACTAGTTGACGGAATCGGAACGAAATCGGAAATAAAACTTATGTTGATGAAAGACTGAGACAAATTATCTAATTTCTCAAAAACCAGCAATTGAAATGTCGGGAAAACATGTGTTATAATGAAACGGCACTGCGAAATCATGTGTCCTCATTAAAGTTATATGCAATGATTTGGGAGAACGAATCTATTTTTAGAAAAAAGCGTGATCCGAAAATGCAGACCGAACAGACCTGAGTCCGACGTTAGTATTTGACGGTGTATCCATTTTGAGCAGTCGTTATGTTGTTGCTTTCAGTTGTTTGAAATAGAACACACAAAATGTTTGCTAATGCGCGATCGAAATTTTTATATCAATACCTATTAAAGCAAACAGGAAATGGACTACTACATTGAACCATGGTCATACATGGGTGAAGTTTAAAAAGTTACGGTGCGCAGCCTCAGTGGGTCAGGCTACCTTACAGGAGGACGTATCGGGCGTCCGGACATTAAGAAAAATAATCCCCATCTCCGGCTATGACCATGTATACCCATCCTTGACCACTAACGTCCATCCGCAGCTTTTACTTGGCCTCCGTGAAGTTGAAACGATCTGTCTTCAATTGATTTTGTCGTGGCGATACTTTTATCGCAGACATGTTTCATGCTGAGTTACAACATGTTGTCCATTGCTTAACCGCAGTGATTCATATTGAAAGTTTTTTCCATCGGAACCTTTTCCCACAATTCAATTGATTTGAATACGTTATGCGTGACAATGGATAACCGTAAATTTTTATGGACAGCAAACCAGTTTACCCGGAATTAATTGAGTGGTTTTCCGATTAACTGAAATCGTTTTGAATTCTTAAATTGCCAAAATCAGGATATTTAAAATGTTCTGAAGGCCACGAGTTCAACTTTGATTTATTTTTAGAGCAAGTATTTATAGATTACGTTCGAAGTTGATGTAGTGTAAAAGCTTAACGAATGCTGGCAAATGGTTTCGTTTGAACAAAAACACTCGGATCGAAACCTCAGAGAATGTGCTCAGAGAATACCAGTTCACAGAGGTACTTGGTTTATAATTCAGATTCAGAGACAAAAAGACCCACAAACAATTTCATTAATTGGAAATTTCTCTGTTACAGGCGTTGGTACATTTTCGAGTAAGCCATTGCGTATCAATAATATTCTTGTGCAATGTTTTGTTTGAAATTGATAACACACATGGAACACTTGAATCCGTTTGCTTGATAACTCGTCTTTACGCCCAATCAAATCCATCCTTCAAATTGCTAATCCTGTGTATTATTCTAAAAATTTTAGAAACTGTTATTTTTCTAGTTATTTATTGTCCCGTGACCTGGGCAGAAGTGTGTAGCAAAAACGTTTTCACAAAATATATGACCGACGTATAAAACCCTGGATTTTTTATATAATATTAAATGTTTTTTTATTAATGGGTATCATTACCTAATTGGGTAAAATCAACGGGTCATGAATGTTCCTATAATTCATACGAATTTATAAAACAACCTGACATAATATTATCATATTTTGTTTTAGAATTTTACCGTCGTCCTAATCAACACTATGTACTTCTCTGAGCCGATCGATATATAGAAAGTGATCCCTGATTATTTCGCGTCATTGGCAAGTTTCTCTGTTCAAGTGTTCAAACGCTATTTGTTGCCGAAGCTGGACGAAACTTGCTGAAATGAGTCTGCGATCAACATCTCTCGACTTTCGTACTACAATTTGACGATCCCGTTGAACGAAGAAATTGGCAAAGACTACCCCAGGCCAAGTTCATCATCGCGGTAAACAGTTGCCACAGTCGGGTCACCAATATCGGCTCTGTTTGTGGTTATCTGTGGTTTTTCATCATGAGATAATTTGCAGATTAGCCGGCTTGATAATTTCGAGACTTCAGTAGTTTCAGAGTTGACCAGTGCTTTATGCGAAACAGTTAGGCGAGTTAGTTTTGACAGTTGTTAGGGTTCTATGTTTTGGTGGAGAACAGTGAATAATTTTTCGCGGATTTCAATATACGTTGAGTTGGAGCAAATGTTATATTTCGCTTCTTAATCTCAAGTTATATTTCTCTTAAATTGATGTCCTCTTCTAGACTTTTACTTGTGAATGTATAGTTTCATTGCTTCGGGGTGTAGTATAGAGCAATCGAAGCCTGTTTGCGGATTATGTTATAAATTCTAGCAAGGGAAGAATGGTGACTTGCTGTTACTTAGCGAAAAATGAGTCATTGGTTTTATATGTTTGGAACTAGTTTTAATAATCTATGCTGGGTTAGACTGTGATGCTAATTGCTAGCTGGTTGATTAACAATTATTATAAACAAAAACCTTGTGAGCCTGAGCCGAATAGCCGTGGCTTAGCGATCGGGGTAGTTCAACAGAGTGGGTGAGCGGGATTCTGGATAGATGGACAAGACACAAACCTACATTTTCTTAATCTACGCCAGGTCAGTTCTATCGACAGTTGTTGAGATTGAATCTGCAGCGTTCCAATAGTAACGCGTATTCGGCGGTCAAGTGCAGTACGCTCTCGAGGCGCGAACCTTCTGAATGGGAATTGGGATAGGGTTGCTTAACGAGTTAGTAAATATCAAGTCAACCCTCTGGATTTATTACCGATCGCAGACACTACTACTGCATTGCAAGATAAAGCGTCGATCTAAATTACTATTCGAATTAATAGCGAGACAAACATTGTTTAAAACATACATGGCGAAGTAGGGGTTCAGGGGCTGCCTCTTGAGGCACCACTTTACCCTCCTCCTTGCTGTGTCACACCCCTTATCGCCCTAACCGAGTCCTGCATTGCGCCGAAAAATTTTAGCAAAAATTAGCAAAAATTTTTGTAAAATAGGCAAAAATAGGGGAAAAATTGAAAAACGAGTAAAAATGTCCGCAGAGGGTTTACCCACCCTCAAGACCTCCCTCCATGAGGCCTCTACCTTTCCTTGGGGCAACCTTTCCACGAGGGCCGCTACCGCTCAGGAGACGACGCTCCCCGTTGCTCAAGGCTATCCTCTCCGCAAGACCCCGGGATTCAGCATATATGGTTTAAAAATAATAGCATAAATCCGGTATTGTTGTAACACTATTCTTATAAAATATTTTTTATCGTATTTGGTAAGCCGTGTTGAACAATTATCAGAGTGCTGTATGTTCGTTGAATATAAAAATATACGTGTACCATAATATTCGTCCCCAGCAGCATACTGCCGGTCAGATACAGGAACCCCAATATAAGGTCACGAAGCTACCTACCTCAATAAATAGCATTCATAACCAGCAAAGCACCCACCGCTTTCACCCGTCTTATGTAAACGCAGGGAGATGCATTAAATTACTTACTGACATCGCTTTTTGACATAATTGATCATAATATTATTAACCTTTTCCCGCAAAAGGTCATACGGTTTATAACAACATACGTTGCAATGCGCCAGCTGAGTTTGTCGTGGGTACAAAAGGTTTTGGGGTACGAACTAACAGGCCGTCGATAACCCAATGACGGTTGAGAAGAGAAAACTCGGCACCGGTGATTGCTTCTCCGGCTTGAATCTCGTTAGTTATTGAAGACCTGTTATTTGGTATCCCACCAAGAACCCTGGTTGATGTGGTGGACACCTCGAGAGAACCTTAGGGATAGCTTCCTCTGTGCAATCCTTGAGGAAGATAAGGTCCGAAAAACACGACTACGACATCTACGTATATAGTAAAGTGAACGAGTGTCATACTCTTTCACAAATTTTAATGAACTCCTGATTGTTGCAGGATTAGTAGGTTTTAATGTGTAACGACTGTGTATCTGCATTTAATGATTGTTCTCATTGTCAGCAAAATCTTTCAAAGCCTTAAAATGTTGGTAGAACTGTATTTTTCATAAAATTATTCTGCAACAAGACAAATCATGTGTCTCTCTTCAAGAGCAGTCAAATCCATTTCAACTCAAAATCACTGCGAATCCTGATGACTCATTTAACTCAGATTTTAAAAGTTCAAAAAATGTTATGCCTAACGTGAATAACCTAATTCACAAGGTAACAAATGGAGATTTAGGAACGGCCATTTGGCAAGATGGAGCTGATATTGTTCCTACCTTGTATTACTCGTAATTGGCTGGCGATATTTGGATCAAATCTTCACAATGAACGATGAAATTTTTACGTTCAATTAATAATAGGACATAATATATATATATTTCTAATAATAGACCAGTTGAATTGTATTTAATTAATTTTTTGGAAATGAGATTGTAAATTGTAAAAGTGGAGTGCTTGTGTTCGAAAGGTGGGTAAGCTATAATGCTCGAGTCCACATTAGGTGCGTACACCAAGATTGTTCTTTTGGCACGAGCACGAATTGATTCGCGCAGAAATTCGCTTTCACATTTCTGTCATTGGTATTCGTTCTGTGAAAGCGAACCTGGGCTCTACGATGTACGCATGAAATTTGCGATGACGCACATTTGTCCCTTTCGCACGTTTGTCAGCGTTCAGCAAATGAAATTGTGAATCAGACCACAATGTTCGCGGTCTATTAGAATACGAAAAAACGATTGGTCGTCGTTGTTTTCACTTGTACGCGGTCAGCAAACCGCAAGGCTATAGTGACCGCGAACAGCGGTTATGCGCTGCTGCATCGCAAATCGTGTACGCGTACATAAGAGAAAATCGAGATTTCTTCGTTTTCATCGCTTTCACGATCGTTAACTGACTTGATAGAAGAACAACCTATGTACCAACAATGGACTCACGCATAATACAAGAAAACGCGAGGAGAAAGGATTAGTCGCATCACAATGTTTCTTAGTGTTTAGGCAGTTACTTTAATTTCAATGACTTGGGTTTGTCGCAACGGCGGTAAATCGAATATGAATATTTTGGCTGGGAGACTTGTACTATAGCCATTAAGCTATTGTGAAGCTTTAATTATAATCCTCAACGAACTTCGTAAAGCGATCAAATAGCAACACCGGTTAAACTCAATTTGAACATCATTTAGCAATGTATATACATTATAGATTTTCAAGCCACAGGCAGATTACCACCTCCAGGCCAAATGTATCCATGGATGCTCAGCACTTGCCTCGGATATTTTTATCGGAAATGGCCAAAAATAGGCCAAATGTATCCATGGATGCTCAGCACTTGCCTCGGATATTTTTATCGGAAATGGCCAAAAATAGGCCAAATGTATCCATGGATGCTCAGCACTTGCCTCGGATATTTTTATCGGAAATGGCCAAAAATAGGCCAAATGTATCCATGGATGCTCAGCACTTGCCTCGGATATTTTTATCGTAAATGGCCAAAAATAGGCCAAATGTATCCATGGATGCTCAGCACTTGCCTCGGATATTTTTATCGGAAATGGCCAAAAATAGGCCAAATGTATCCATGGATGCTCAGCACTTGCCTCGGATATTTTTATCGGAAATGGCCAAAAATAGGCCAAATGTATCCATGGATGCTCAGCACTTGCCTCGGATATTTTTATCGGAAATGGCCAAAAATAGGCCAAATGTATCCATGGATGCTCAGCACTTGCCTCGGATATTTTTATCGGAAATGGCCAAAAATAGGCCAAATGTATCCATGGATGCTCAGCACTTGCCTCGGATATTTTTATCGGAAATGGCCAAAAATAGGCCAAATGTATCCATGGATGCTCAGCACTTGCCTCGGATATTTTTATCGGAAATGGCCAAAAATAGGCCAAATGTATCCATGGATGCTCAGCACTTGCCTCGGATATTTTTATCGGAAATGGCCAAAAATAGGCCGAAAATAGACAAAAAATCGTAATTAAATTGGGAAATATAGTAACTGGAAAAATTTTAAGTCCTTAAAAATTTTTAAGAATATACCCTCTGACCACATCCCCATTCCAACCTCCCCCTCCCGCGAGACCATCTACGCCTACGCACTATCGACACAAATAATATACATTGTTATCACCGTTGGCTTTCCCTAGGTTTCAGCAGACAATTCATATTTCAGCCCTATTACTTCTGATCTCAAAGTTGAACCTGATCCAATGCATGAAAAGATGAAAATATGGCGTAGGCAGCGTCACTTAAGAATCATACATTAATTCTATGAATTACGACATTGAATAAGATCGAAGATATCTCAATAAATGTATAATATACCATTCGAACGTTGGCGAGCTGAGTCGAATCGTTTTGAAATCAGTTCAATTCTATACTTTGCAGAGGAGCTATTGAAGTAAAATCTTCTCTCGTTTAACCCGTTAACCTATGAATTTAGCTGATTTTGGGCCAATTCGACTTAGCTTGTCAATGCAGTTCGAACGATACATAAAACCCGAAAAAATTGTGATACGGTACAAATCGTAACCTTTAACCGCCTGGACTACCTGAGCCTAATGCTCAGAAAATTAACTGTGCTTTTTTTGAATTAACCATTTTAGTTTAAAGACATGAAATATAGCCTGTTAAAACCAATGTGATTTGGCCCATGTGTTCACAATGCATAATTATTACGTTAGGTACATCATGCAGCATGACACCATTAATGCTGCCCGACAGTTTCTTTCTGCTCGCATAAAAGTTATTTAAATAAGAAAAATTAAATTAATGCTAGCAACTCAACGGACTCAGCACAGCATCAAATTGCCGAAGGTGCACTACACACCCTTAGCTACTACATTTTTTGTTACAGTGACGTATGCATCCTTAGCTACCAATTTGGTGCGAATTAACTGCAATTCTGACACCGTCCGTAGCTAATGCGGTTTATTGGTCAGCTATGTTGCGCAATTTTTAAAATATCGATACTTATATCTAGACTATATGAATGTTGAGGAGATAATGCTGCACATCGCCAATAAAACTGCAAAGAAGAAACCGCGTGCTCGACACTGTCGAGTAGTGGCAATACCCCTAGCTAGCTACCCTTGAAAAAATTTATAAAAAACATGGGGTGTCTTAGACATAGTGCTGTTGACAGTGTGCCTGACACTGTGTGATATACATAAGTTCCAAACGTTGGGGACATTATAACGTGAACGCCGCATAATGTAGGTTTCACAGAATAATGAGTGCAAAATTTGGCAGTTTTGTCTTTAATAGCCGTTTACAACATATTAAAATCTCTAATGGACGGTTATATGATATTTTAGTTTCTTGCAAATGGATTTTAAAGATTTTTGTCTTTAATGACTGCTTGTTAGATATTTAAATCTCTAACAGACAGCTGTAAGCGAGTTCAGTCTTATACAGATAGCCAATAAATACAAAAATCTCTAACAACTAGCTGTTAAAGACCAAAATCTCTTGCAGCTAATCATAACAGATTATTGTCTCTAATGGCTATCTGTTAGAAACTTTTGTCTCTTACAGCCAGTTATAAAATAGAAAAATCTCTAATAGCTATCCCTCAGAATTTCATTATGCAATGATACGGCAAAATTGCAAAGCACTGCTGTACGCGAGACAATCGATCATCGTTCACTGCATTGAAAGCACTTGGTAGGCAATGAGACTGGAGCTAAGTACTCACGCCCGCTATCGTGACTCAATCGCGAACCCTAGACTCAGGAACAGCTAAATGCAAAGCTCCCACATCTACATTATCTCCGAACAGGGCCGTCTCAAGCTCATTGTGGCCTGTGGGCTGATGGTTTGATGTGGCCTGTTTGCCGAAAACGTTTCAGATACTGGTATGTTCCACTAGCTCACATTCACTAATTCTCTATACTGTGGCACAGAAAACACTTCACAAATACTATGACCAATATACATTTTAACAAATACCAATTATATTTCATGTCGTTTCTTACCTTTGCATGTTGTCTGTCTGTATCCACCTATCAGTTCCTACAAATCTTTCTTACGGCTCTTCATTTCAGCAAATGTGTCCACTAAGTCCGCGAATTCAAGGCTGCGAAGTAATTCAGATTCAACACTCATAAGCACAAGAGCTGAAAGTCTTTCTTCCTCCATTGTTGAACGATAAAAGTTTTTGACTAGCTTGAGCCTTGAAAATGATCGTTCACCTGAGCAGTTGGTAACCATTAGCGAAGGGAATATTCGTAGCGTAATCTCAATGTTGGGAAATGCAAGCTCCAGGCCATGCAACTTGAGGAAGCGATATATGGCTGAAGGAGACGAAATATCATTTATTTCCTGGCTCTGTTTCATGAATATGACAAATTGTTTGTATTCTGAGAAAAAATCTTCTGCAAGGTCATCTGGATAATCAGCTGACAGTTGCCGCATAGCTGCTTCGGCTTCGTGTTCAGTAAGCTTGTTCCAGCGAAGTACTGCATCAAACCTTTTTGAAAATTTGGCATAAGCATTAGCTCTGAGATCAATGGCAGATATGATTCGGTCCACTATGACATTAAATGTAGTTACACGGAATCGCTCTGATCCTGACGTAAATTCGGCTTCTGCGTCGAGTTACAGTTTCATAGCAATTTAAGCCTTTGTTAGAAAATTGGCATTAAAACTTATGCAGTCGCCCAAAAATGGCCTGTCCCCAAAGGTGGCCTGTGGGCTATAGCCCAGTTAGCCCTACCCTAGAGCCGGGCCTGTCTCCGAATTCGCGGAGATGCATCATTAACTAAATAGCAGCCTTTAATGGTTCAAAATTCTTGTAAATATTTCCCGGCATATATTTATCATATCATTTGGAACGCAGCAATGCAAAGAACCATACATCCACCCTTCAATTTTTCATCAGGTCTATTCGTCCGAACACAGCAATACTATTGTTAAACTTCCTACAAACTTACAGTTGTTTCCAAAATATCAGTCATTACGAATACTCTTTGAACGCTTTAATTATCGTTTAGATCAAAATGTAATCAATTAAAGCTTTTCATTAATAACTAATCAGACGAACGTACAGCTACAAATCTTATTATCTTTTGTTGCTGACAACATTTCGAAGATGAAGCCTTTGATTTAGTTACAGCGCAATTGATTAGTGTTGTTTGATCTTTTTACGCGATCGCTCTGCTTTTAGCACAATGTCGGAAATGTAATGAGTTTAGGAAAGACTGTTGGTGAACCCAGTTGGAAAGACCCATGCTGGTAATCGTTATACTGTAGTTCGTTTAATGTGTTTACTCATTTCTGTTCACCAGACTCAACTATAAAATTATTTTGTTTCCTTGTTGCATTACAGATACTGCACAATTCCATGTGTATATATAATATCTAAAAAATTTAGAGGGTTCGAACCACAAGTTTGGAACCTCGCTAAGTCAAAGTATTCGACCCTTTTGACCTATTGACCTCGCTAAATCATATTAGATTATTCGACCCTTTTGACCTATTGACCTCGCTAAGTCATATTAAATTATTCGACCTTTTGACCTATTGACCTCGCTAAGTCATATTAAATTATTCGACCCTTTTGACCTATTGACCTCGCTAAGTCATATTAAAGTATTCGACACTTTTGAGCTATTGACCTTGCTAAATTTCAAACTATATTCATTCTGTAATGAAAAAATGGCTTTAGGTTATAAATACGGCTCCTGTGCGAAAATGGTCAATTTTAAAAACAGCGTTTATTTTGGTACTGTCAAACGAACGAAGCTGGACTAACCGAATATATTAGAACCATATTTATGAGATTTTTGATTATCCTTGGTCCCGAGTATTTTAGCATAAATTCTTTTAAGTAAAGATAAATAAATTTTATATATCGTTCGAACCGCGTTGCTGAGTTGGTGTCAAACCCATTTGAATTCATAAATTAACGGCTTAAAAACCTTGGTCTTTCACCCAAATGGGCGAGATTTTTAATCCATGAACAGATTCGTTTGATTTTGACACCGCTCGACTTACCCTTCAATGCAGTTCCAGTGGTATATACATTTACTGAGATTAGATTGGGCTGGCCGCAATAACCTCAAAGACCCTATAAAATTGGTAATAACAGAAAAGACCGTTGCAAATTTGCTCAGATTTGGCATTGTGATTTGGCTTTGCACGGGTGTATTTAATCGTACATGCGTACATGTCAGCGATACTACTTCCGCAGCTAATCCGCGTGAGACATAATTGTGGAAGGTCCGTCTCCATAAGGGGTAGATGGCCGCCGGGAAGCAAGTCCTGGGGAAGAAGGGGGGCGGAACCGGAGCGTTCAAGGAAAGGAAAGGCTATATTTTTGTCGAAATTTTCAGCAACTCAAAATTTTAGCCAATTTTGCGAAAATAATTTTCCCAATTTGTGTTGATTTGCGAAAAATTATCTCAAATTTTCCTTAATTTTTGCCAAATGCCAATTTTTGCTGACTTTTGCTAAAATTATTTTCCGCTCGCCTCGGACGAGCGACACGAGGAAAGGTGCGGAGGTGGGAGGATTGTAAATGTGGTTTGGGGGTAAGACCCTTAAGGATTAACCCCCTGCTCACCTTAACGACACGCATGGCCTCAGATCATGTCCACTGCGAGAATTTGAGTTAAATCTGTTTACTACCAGCCTAGCTACAAACGGTGATAGAAAAAAATAGGCCTGAAACATGAGCTTGTTTGGCGTTTGGTCCCGAACAAACCTAGATAGGTGTGTTCTGTTTTCATTGGGGGTGCGTAGCTTTAAACTGACTTAGTAGAAAAAAATTAGCCAAATCCCTCGATAGGTTCCTGAATTATTAAAGTTGCAACAAAATTTCACGAATTATTGCAAACATTAGCTATGTGATGTATTTTGTTGATTTTTTAATAAAATACCAAATTTTGTTTTCGGATTTTGTACATTTGCTGATGTATTTCGATTATTATGACAATTTGCACAAAAAATGCTTAACATAATCAGGATTGATTTTATCCTTAAATTATTTAGTGTCATTATACTTCATATGTAACATAGTCATGCTCACTTTTAGCAAAATTTTATGTTTAATATTAAGCTTTATTAATGATAACTAACATTTGATGATAATTATTCTAAGAACAAAACTTAAAATCAGCTTATTCTAATTATTTTTTGGGATTTTAAGCATAATTCATTCTAATTTTAGGCGTAAATGTTAAACTTTTAGTCTTGTATGTGAAAAAATGGCATAGATAAACAATTCCTACTTAATTAGTATTTCGCGAAGCTTTAAAGACTGCAAGACATTAATATATATGATTGGTATGTATCCTGCTTAATAGATAACTTATTACAATATATGTATGATTACTATTGTAAAAAGTAATGTTTATTTTTTAATGATGCGTCGTAAATCGTGTACGCGTACACAAAGAAAAAATCATGATTTCTTTGCGTTCATCACTTTTACAATTTTTGAATTGACAAAAGAACAACCCAGATGTACGCCCCTAAAAAGCTAAGTCATACATGACGCATAGTCTGTCTCACAACTTGACGTAGTATACGATAACGTTCAGCTTGAAGCTCAGACCAGAAATTCGAGGTTTGGAACGTGCATTTTACCGAATTAAATGTCTGCTATTGCCTAGGTAAACCCAAGCATAACACGGTTTTGATTTAGGTCTGCAACGAGACCAATGAATCAAGTGATCAGCGATGAGAACGGTATGTTGAGTGATTCACTTTGAAGTTGAGCACTTCTGGGATGCAACAACGTAATATTAGTGTTGACCAGGAGTTATAAATAAAGGTGCCCGATAAGTTTCACTGATGGCTCAAAATGTTCACTTCCACGAGTTCTATGTTTGAATGTCTTTATATACGAGTTCGACATATCGGCATCTTCTACTTTTACCAAAAGTCTTATTTTGTCTATTTTACGTATTGTGTAAACACGACAATTAGATAACACCTCAGCGGCAAGATGTTTAGACATTTGGAATGGTTGAGTTATTTTAACTGAAATTGTATTCAGTAAATGCGATACATGACCTCTGCAGATGTTCGTAAACGAAAAATTACTCATTCAAAGCTAAAATGACTAAATGTTTTGCCAAATGCCAATTCTAGTTTCTAATGATCCCGCATCCAGGCTTGTGAAAAATTAAATTCAAACTTCCTCACCCGGCGACCACCTCGTTTCGCTCGTAGACTGTAGGCCAACGCCAATAGTCCTGCCACGAAGGCCCGACTACCCCTGGGACCTTCAACTTCGTAGATGCCTGTTCACGGACAACTCCCGAAAGTTTTTACCAATTTAGGAACCACATACATTGAAAAACTATTTCTTTATTTAATGCGTTGTGAAATTGTTGTAACATTGTGGTTAAAAACCCTGTTTTAATCACGTAACAACGGTAGTTGGGATTTCGACATTTGCCGACGCTTTGTATGTTAAAGTTTATACCATTGAATTTGAATATATTTTAAGGATCACTATGTTTGAATAACATTAATTGGAAAGTTGTGGGTCCGAATATTTAAGACGAAAATGAATTCGTTTCTGAATCGGACGCTTGTTGTTGGCGTCCCACCGATACCGCCGTATATCAACCCATGTGCGGTCCAGATTGGCTATACCCAGACATTTGCGCCGAACAGCGAGTGCAAAAAATATCCAGGGATCGACTTTGAAATTTTCGACTACATTATCAAAATTTTGAACATCAGCGTTCGCTATCACCCGATTCCGGTTGTAAACAATTGGGGTACAACGCCGTTCAACGGTTTGTTGAAGGAAATGTCGGACGGTGTGTTCGATACCATGAACACATGGTATCGTATTAACGAGGAACGTTTGGTAAGTGAACATTTTGAGCCAAACATTTTATTGACCTGATTGATTTTAGAATAACATGTGTGTGACAAAAAACAATTTGTCTTTATCAATGTATCTGAGACCATTCCATAACAATATTCACAAATGAAATCAACATAACCTGTCCACACCAAACTCTGCCAATCGATATCGACGCACACTGCAACGCAACGTGTTAACTGAGTTTATCATGAGCGGCGTATATTTGCACGTGCGCCACTTTTCGCTCGCTATGCGAGGTTGCTTAATCAACCGAGCAACAGCTCCGAGATAGCTTAGTGATTTGCGTACGCCCTTCTATTCCGCCCAACCCGGGTTCGATCCGTGGTGCTGGTTTGAGTTTGTCAAATATTTCGCGATACATAAAGGACATTAAAGGGTTAATGCACGTCACTCAACAACAAAGTATTCTTCCACAAAATAGTGCTTAACTACGCGCTAGGCTGTTTGCATAAAGTTTCATCGGTAAATGGATTACCTCATAGACCGAACAATACAACCACAGAAATACGTAACTGAACGAGGTTACATA
>JASANE010018046.1:0-13100 GCA_030248225.1 Trileptium ribeirensis
CTGTATATAATTGCGCTGCTAGGCGTGACGGTTGATCATCCGAATTGGGCTTGAAAAATTTGATGAATAATCATTGAGGAAAAAATTTCTATTTTAAGAGAATTGTATCTAATTTGGAGACGTTCGCTGAGCACAAACCCCAGAACAGCTGTCCCGCCAGCAAAACTCCGCCTGCGGGTTAAATGACCAGTTGACAAAGTGACTAGCTGATGTCCAATACTACTGCCGGCAAAGAAACAGCAACGTTGTAACGTTAGTGAATCAGACAGCTCAGTGTGATGAATTCGGTTGACGTTGGACGACAACCACCGATGTATGCTTATTAGCAGTAGTGTAAGGCTTGTATTTATAGTCACCGCTAATTTTAGGCCAAAATTTAAGTTTACTGTGTCGATATATTTGACACTTCATTAATTCGACGCTTCAGGGTTAGTTTGGCTGCTATACTTTAAAATTTGTTTCTTGTGATGTTATTGCTTTGCATATTGTGTAGTAGTCTAACTATTAGCTTAATCCGTTTTGGATTGACAGCCTTTAAAACTACAACAAATTAAATTATCGTGCTTAAATATTGTCAAAACTTCCGGGTTAAAGTTATCTTAGGCTATTTTTCCGCACTCAAAATATATAGCTCAAGACATCAAAAAGTATTAAACTGAAATGAAATTCCATCGACAGCCTTAAGCATTACTCGCGTGATATGCTATAAAACAAGTATGATGGATTCTGTTTGCAGTTAACATATCATATGGTCTCATAGCAAAGTTATAGTTGTCTTTACAGTGTCTTTATATTAAGTGCAGAAAAACTTAGATTTTTAACTAGCATAGTATATAAATCTTGTGGTTCGAATCTAACATAGATCAAATACAGCTAGTAGAAAACACCATATGTTGCAGGCATAAACTATTATTAACTCCATGGTTTTTCAGTTATTGTGCTTGTCTATACCTGTCATGGAAAAATGGACATGAAATTGGTTAGTACACTTTTCTAAGAGCAATTTTTTGCAAATCCATTTTAACGTACTTTACAGCGTAATAATAAGTTTATTATTTTGAATATGCACAATAGTCAATTTCTACCACTGGTGGGATGCAGACCCTCGTCTGACCTTAGGTTAAAACTAACCTGCCTCCTTTCAGTTCACGTTCCCTCTTGGTGAGTGAACAATCCAACGCTTTGTGAATTCTGCTTCACGATGATAGGAAAAGCCAACCTTATAAGGAAGAGTCATGCCTCATCGGATATTAGTGTCTTAGTATCCGGTCGGTATCACCAGAGAATTGTGGAGTGGTATCGGGCAGACATCCTTGGAGATAATTAGAAAAAATCCATATCATAATAAGGCATAATAACATGATGGAGCACTATGATTTTCTAACAAATTTGTAAATCTTCATCACGAGCTCTGGTATATACGTACAACATACTTAAATACACTTTATATATAGTATACACCAATCAATTACTTTTATATTTAAAACAGGTTTACCTACCGTGATAACATATTGTGAGTTTCATAACATATATTATGAAAAGGCACGATGCATAACTTCACATACGAATTCACTGTATTTTAGAAATATATATTCAGTGTATTTTTCAGCAATCGTTCTGCTGCATTGTTGATTTTGTTTGCGCCCAGTTATGGATATATGGCTTCAGTTCAATATGCGCTACAAGCGTATATTACTTGTAACCGATGTAGCTTCTGACACTATTTTCGTATTCGCCTTTAAACAACAAATTTTACAAGCTTAAATTGGATAACAACTGTATTGACGCTGAAGCTGCAGTCTTGTTCTGAACCCATCTGCTACCGAATTAGCGAATCAGGTAGAACTTGTGACGTATGGCGATTATTGTGTATCCAGGCTTTACCATCATGATCAAGGCGTATTATTTTCCAACCAAAAACACTACGAAAATGCATCATCACGAATCTGATATGCCTATGACATCTCGCAAGAGAGAAGTAATCAGCCGAAAATGACTGATAAAACAACCTGCTCGATCTCAAAACTTCAGCGATATTTGAGAGTCTTATGCTTAAACTAATTTTTGTCTTGTCAGTAAGGATAGGTATCTCTGGGACAATGGTGTCACCAAAAATCTTAACAGTCCATTGCCTTGTAGTAAAAGTTGCGATAACACTTATTATCAATCAACAGAATCATCAATTTTACCTCGAAAACACAGGCGAACTTCTTGTTTCTGAAGATGCGTCTAGGCACCAATAAGTACGGCCGCCGTGGATCGAAATTTTACCACAACTGAAACATGAAACGTTACCTTAAGCTTCCCGTAGAACTTGCATGAATTTCCTATCATGTATATCGTTATTAACCCTTTCCTTCTTTAACCAAAGCATAGCTTACACAATCTTGAGCAAACTTCTGTTCCAACCGCAGACTGAACCTAGATCGCTCGGATGCAAGTCTTGTACGCTAGCCGCTACACTATAGATGAGCTGTTTCTCGGTTTCTGAACGAACCTCACAACGCGAACGTACAACGCCGCACATACTAACGCACGTCGAACGACAAACTCGGCAATGAACTCGCCACGCAATGTAGGCTACGACAAATGTGTCAATATACGGGCCAAACAGTTAAACCATATAGCAAAATTTTGTTTGCGAATATCGAAGAGCAGTAAGAAAATTTCCATATAATTGGCACATACATTGTCTATTTGGAAGAAAGAGTTGATCAACACCAAATGTTTTCAGTCAAAATTAACAGGGTTTTACTCTTGTCGAGTGAGACTCAGTAGGAAATATTCTTATTGTGTTGAAACTTTGATAACACAGAGAACTCAGGGTCATGTTTCAACAGTGTTTACATAACACGAATAGTCCCCATCACTATTATAAGTGTCAAATTCACATACATTAGACCAAAACAACTTTAAGTTTATTGCTTTCAGTAATATAACAAGGGATCGGTTGGTACCATTTGGTTCAAAATTTCATAGTATATATGCAATATAAGGGGAAACCTTATAGTATAGCTATTATTGTAACGCCTTGTGCACTAAAAAATATGTGGCTAATAGTTCTGTTTTAGTAGAAAGCTGAGTAAATTTTGCTGTTGGTACCTATTACTTGGAAATGGCACACATTACATTATCGCTGTAAATGACTGAGACATCCTTTATAGAGGAAAACACAGAGCTGTGCACCGGAACGGGAAGCCATAATAATGTAAAAGGTGTAAAGCACAAATAAGAAATGTCGAGATAGCTCTTCTCGCGACAGCGGTTTCAGGTGAATTTTTCAACTTCATCACTGAAGGTGAAACCCTGAAATTGAAGAGTTGAAAATTATAATTACAACTAGTATTCGATAATTACAATAAACATTCTTCATGGTGTAGTTATCGGAATAGCTCACGCTCATTTGCTATATGAAAATTTTTAAGTGACATCATTGTTCAGTGAAAATCACGCCAAGATTATGGAACAGTCATCTGTTTAATTTCGGGAGATAAAATTCATCCTAAAAGACATAGTGTGTTCCTTTATCTGGACGTTGTCGACATGAATTGGTGGTTCCCTTTGTTTGCGCGCTGTTCGAAAGACTATGTTGTTCCTGTTACGGTGTAAACAGTAGTCGGCGTTGTCCGACAAAGTTTATGTCTCGCTTAGCTTGGTGGTTTTCTTCACGCTGTTTAAATGACGATATGGTTCTATTAAGTGGTTGTTGCCTCACTTGTCCTATTTTAGGGAATAACTGTTTTAGACATGCTATGGACGATGTTTCAAAAAATTTCGTGGTTTCTTTTTTTAACGGCAGCTGGTGAATTGCATTAAGTGCTTCTCTGCATTGGGCACGGCTTGAAAGTTTGGGTAGTTCATTCGTTTTCATAAAATTTAACATCCAATCGGGATGAATAGCATTATAGATATGCCCGTAAGGAGGCACTACACAATTTATGCCTAAATAAGAGCAATCAATCCATTTCAACAAATGACAGCAGAAGTCGAATATAAATAAACATTCTACCCCATCGTTCATGTTGATGTAAGGATACACGGATGATGTATGCCATTATTAACGTTCTGAACAGGACAAAGGCTATGAAATCATATATAGTGAAATTGGAAGTTTTTTTACGCCGCTATGCACTGCAAATGAAAATTTTTCTCTAAGTAGATTCATTGCTAGAGTCTAAACTTTGAATCAACATTTTTCAGTCTACCGCGATGCATCGCAGGAATAACTTTAAGGCTATGTGCTACCCGAAAAGTTCACATCTGCAGTCGAAATGGTGGTCAGATCGGCTCACCTATTTTGAAGTTACAATGACACTAGCGCGAATTTATAGAATTTGGTCCAAAATTTTCACTTTTTACGCGTTAAGTCTATGCAGTATGTAATATGGAGTTGTTGCTACAGGTCGGCGTATGCCATATAAAATTTTGCACAATACTTACGTTTGAATCAAATGGGTCCACATATTATGTTAGAAATGTAAAGACGAAAAATTACACTAATTTTGACTCAAACTATAAGTTCTGAGTCCATTACTACCTCGCAACAAGCATTGAAGAAGCGATATTTTCAATATTTTTATGCAACATAGGGTAAAATTTTCAGCTAAATCGAGTAACCTATTCTGAAGTAAAAATGATCACATCCGAATTTGTGTTAATTTTGGCATGAAAAACAGAGTTATTCTACACTAGCTCCTCAACGCAAAGAGATATAGACAAACACGCATACAGGAATTTGCTAACCACTAAGCATATAAAAAAGAAAATTATTAGCTGCGTCCGCTTATACGTTTCTAAATTACAGTTGCTGAAATAAACAATTGTTTTTAAACGTAAGCAGAGAGCTAAGTATACAATAAATGACCCATGTCACCTTTAGAGGCCGGACGTTATAACGTTAGAAAAAAGAACAGCATAGAGCGGGGGTTAGGTGGGCGCGATTTGCCCCACTTAGGCTTAGGCTTAGTACATGGCTCATAGAAGGACCTTAGCTTAGGCTAAGACTAAGGCTGGAGAACCACATGGCAAGCATTTCACTTCCGTCCCTAAAAGTTACATTGTCCCAATTAATTTAGATAAAACTTTTATATTTAACAAAATGGGAACAGAATTTGTACACTTTATTAAATATGTTTCACAGAAGAGAACTATCAGGCGATATACATATGTCTCAATGGCCGTAACATCGAGATTTATGCAAACTCATGTATTGATGGCTACTTCAGATGTGAAGTTTACTTTGAAATCTTATTTTTAATTAATGTTTGCTAGAACCTAGCCTGTCTAAAACCCAACGGTAATAACCATTGCTTTTATCCCGGCGAAGGCTTTAAAATATTTGATGACTAGTTAAATAACTAAAAAATGCTGTAGCAATCTTTATGACTTCTTCAGTTGTTTTACAAACTAGAAAGACACATACGCTAAGATATAGGGTGATCCAAATCGTCTTTCAAAAGTGTAGGATTTTTGTAGCGATTTTTGCTGGTTCTAACCGCGAAATTCAGGTACCTTTTATCTATAATTTATTATTCCGCCACGTTGGTCCGGTTCGTTGCTGTTGATTACGTTGTACGCGCTTTAACTTATTACGACTAGCATATTTGCAACGTTTCAAGCCTCTTTGGAAAACTCTCGCCACATTTATGATGACCCGCAGTGAAATGCACGACGCGTTTGTTAAAATATTGCCTATTGGTCAAGCGCGCTGACCGGCCTACCATTCCAGAAGGCATGCGTTCCACTCACGCCGGCACCTAAATTTTTACAGTTGTAGTCAGTCGTTTGTATTCCGAGCAAATAAATGATGCTCCCAGCGTATAATATCATCATAGGACTAACGTGAAACTAAAAAAATTATAGAAAACATTGCTATGTCGGTTATTCTATTGATGTGAAATGATAATCGAACAATTTATATGCCGAATATCATTTTATATGTAGGTTCACAAGTATTAACGACAAGAGCTATAGATGTATATATCACAATATAACAGGCTTAAGGTTGAACATCATGACACCAAAATTGTAGAAACCCAACGGTCCGTGCCAAGTATCTACTATAATTGATGAATATAACATATTGGTAACGATGGAGTATTATGTAAACGAATTTTACACTGAATTTTTTTATTCACTAAAATTATTTCTTTTATATTTTCGGCAAAAAAACGGAAAAAATAACGAAAAAATGAATAGTTCTTCGCATGTAGAGCACATGAAAACGGTACCGCTTCATTTTATTTAATATTCACACTTCAGATATGAAAGTTAAAGGTGTGTGAAAAAATTTAATGCACTTTTCATATATATAAAATCGGCAAAATGACTGAGTTTTTAGTTGATACAACACTCCAAATAATACAAGCAATTCGCTATCAGATAATATGGAATGCTAATGATACCGATAGAGAAGCTATGAGCAGATTATCTCAGAAAAAATCGAAAGCACAACAACAACTAGAACCAGCCAAGCAGTACTACTATCATATCGTTTCGAATGGCGTTAAATTACGTCAAAAGCGACTACAATCGATACTCGATCGAATACAGCGTGAAATCCTGGATCCTTCAAATGACGATTCACCATATCGTACAGGATTGTCTTATTTGCATCATGCGTTGGTAATGATTGGAGTGATACTTGATCAGTTAACAGCTAAACCAAGTCCAACTGGCGACGAAAAACAGTTTAGTGAACAACAACAACTATTTCCGATTAGAAATTATGGTGAAGTTTGTCGAGACCAGTTACACAGCCAGGCTGCTAAAACAGGTCAAATTTTACCACGAATGGTAGTTCGGCTTGTTGAGCTGGCGTATGCGAATATATTCTGTGCATTTTATACAGCCGTACCAGTAGAAACATCGCTGCTCAAACTCCCGCTAGATCGCGGTGGACGTAGAGGAAGCGGATGTTCTTCCACTATAAACACATCGGCAGGAGGAACGGTGATATGTTTAAATTTTGAGCAACGAATATTAACGTTGCAGGCAATCCTTGCATGTGCTGGTATAAAACATTACTCGAACGAATTCAATCTAGTTCGATGTGTCAAAGGTAATACCCATTGGAGTTGTGACTTGATCGATAGCTGGACAGAAAGGATACAAGAATTTTTTCGTGATAACCCGAGCGCTGTCTCCTGTCTAGAAAAAACATTACCAATCACGCCGTCTAAATCAAGCATTAAACGCTTGGACCGGTTCCTAACGCTACGTTCGGATGTGATCAATGCTACACCCGGTGGCAGTGACAGCGAGTCGGAAACAACGTCTGAGCAGCGCGGCGCCTTTGGCTTTACAAGAACATCATCAAGTAGTAAAGCAGCTTTGCTCTTGTTGTCTAAGGACGTGCTTCAAGCTGCAGCCCACTATGGTGCTCATAAACGATCAACAGGTACTATTCTTGAAGAGCAATTTTCCTACCTCGTTTCTGAAATAGCAAATATTAAAGGTTTGAGCAAAGAAGCAACTGATCAATGGCATATTCGCCTTCAACCAGAGCGGTGGACGGGCGTCGTTGAACTTGTGGCTACAATTACATTTGGCAAAATTGTTCCACAACCCCAACTAGCACATAGCACCGAAAAATATACAACAGCAACAACAAGATCACCGATAGCAATCAATACTGCAAGTAAGAAACACGATGCTGGAGATAACAATTGGTTACTGGATTTTGAAAAGGAATTTAAAAAGTGTGTTATTAAGAAAAAATTGCCTTTGAAAGATCCCGGTAGTAAATCTTCAGACGAAGATGCTACAGCTCAAAACCGTACTTCGTATGACAACGCATCGACAAATAAGAATTGCAGTAGTGATTTGTCGAGCTCAAATTATCAAACAAAACAAGATGAACAACGAGTAACAAATTTTGTTAAAAATCTTTGTTACATAACCGGACAAGAGACAATGTTTATCGGTGTGACGGGCTCCGGTACTCTTGTAAAATATTCTACATCCGAGTTCAGTGCTGTCGAACTAAAATCTTCAGGCACGGAAAAGTACACTAATATTGCTTATGACCCACACCGAAAATGTTTTTGGGCAACGCCTAAAACAGGCATAAAAAGTTATAAATCAAGCAACTGTTTGATGTCGTTGGATCCAGAACGACTTCGCCCAACAGGAGCTACGATACCATGCCCTGATGTTGCAAGTACGGATGACCGATATGACGCTACGCAAAATATCGATTGGAACATTGCCGTGACTCCGTTCGGAAATATTGTAATTGCTCCGGTCTTTGTTCTCGAAAACAAGCCATTTTCAAATAAACAATCAAAAAATGCTACCTTAGTAGTTTACGTCTATTTACCTGACGAACACGATACGCGGAATCGAAATAAAACATCGTGCTGGAGACAGATTTTAGACACAATAGGTACGTTCTGAAATCATTAAGAATATAACAAATATAAAATACTCATCTTCTTATAGCATCACAAGGAGGACTACTGCATGGTGTTGTGAAATAAATTAGCTCTTCCGTTTGAATCTGAGTTACTCACGCAGCATAGTTACGACTATTATCGACTATCATGTTATTGCTGTGGCACACTTCTTTTAAGAAGACATGTGTATTAATTTTAGAGACAACATTACTTTGTGAATGGAGCATCACACAGTCGGCCAATGTAACTTTAGTGGCGAAAGTTAAATGCATGCTTTGCAGTTCTTGATATTCTAAATAATATAGCCTATGCTAAATGTTTCTATACAAGCCTTATACTAAGCCTGAGCCTAAGTTTGGAGGCCGTCCCTAGCGGTAACTTTAACACTTAGCTGTAATTTTTCTAAAATTATAACGTCCCGCACATATAAAAGACAAACATGGGGTCCCTCCCATATATCTTAATGGAATTTGTGTAATTATTGTTCATGCATATCGTATGCAGTGCACAATATTCATACGTCAAAATTCGTTATATTGCTCAATTTCAACGTCTCGGCTTGTAAATATTTGAGACTGTATCGATACAGGTAAATATGCACCTTTTCTATATAGGTATAATACGGAACGTAAATATGTCACTTTATACTTCGAAGTATAGTTTCCAAATTCGGCTGTCAAATAAAGAGGCACGGATGAAACCTATATGTTGATCGAAATATAAGACCATTGGCACAAATCCAAAAAAACTGGGGTCACAGTTACTGGCAAAAACATACAATCTGTAATCACGTGCTTTTATTACAGATCACTAGAAAATTTTTCAGTCAAAAAAGTGGAGAGTCGATTACTTAAGTGTCAAAAAGTGGAGGAAATTTGTCCCCCTCCATAATTGCGCCTATGTATAAGACGTTCGATAACCATACTTTATCTTAGTCCTATATACACCCGCTGGCCCCACATAAGACCACCGCATATTGTGAACCGTTGTTCTAGCTGAGTTTACAGTATGCCTATTTGCGCGAGCCTTGTTATTCGATGGCCTATGCCAGATTGGCTAAGGAACTCGGCAACAGCTATTAACATAGCTAGCTTAGCGGTTTGCGTAGGGCAATCGCAGCAGACCAACAGGGGTTCGAGTCTTAGGTATACTAACAACAGTCTTTACACTAAAACACACAAATATATAATTGAATATTCATTTCGAATGCTTTAATTATCTTCTAATAACCCTTCTAGGTTTTGTGTACACGAATAAATTTTATTATTTTACATTTTATGAGCATGTAAAAGCAGTTAACAAACCGTAAAAGTTGACGAAGACAAGTCAAAAGTCAATTAGTGATAGATATAACACACTTAAAGTTGAATACATCTGAAACCTAGTTAGGATCATAGAACACTTTATTTTTAGGCAGCCTGGTAATATTGGCGAAGATATAGACTTCATTAATGCAGGAGCCCGTGTCTCGTTTTCTTAATATATTTATTTTGGTGTACCTAAATTTAAGTTACTTGCCTTAAAACCCTACGTACCGGTCACAGAGTCTAATGAATGTAACCCAACTTGATCAGTAATGTTTGTTGAAGTATCAGAATTGCAAACAAATTCAGATTACTTCAGGTGCAACTTTGAATCCATACATAACGTTTGATTTACATAATAAGAATCTATTTCATATTACCTTTCATTGATACTACGAAGGTAAAAACGTTAAAAACCTACGTACCGGTCACAGAGTCTAATGAATGTAACACAACTTGATCAGTAATGTTTGTTGAAGTATCAGAATTGCAAACAAATTCAGATAACTTCAGGTGCAGCTTTGAATCCGTACATAACGTTTGATTTACATAATAAGAATCTATTTCATATTACCTTTCATTGATACTACGAAGGTAAAAACGTTAAAAACCTACGTACCGGTCACAGAGTCTAATGAATGTAACCCAACTTGATCAGTAATGTTTGTTGAAGTATCAGAATTGCAAACAAATTCAGATTACTTCAGGTGCAACTTTGAATCCATACATAACGTTTGATTTACATAATAAGAATCTATTTCATATTACCTTTCATTGATACTACGAAGGTAAAAACGTTAAAAACCTACGTACCGGTCACAGAGTCTAATGAATGTAACCCAACTTGATCAGTAATGTTTGTTGAAGTATCAGAATTGCAAACAAATTCAGATAACTTCAGGTGCAACTTTGAATCCATACATAACGTTTGATTTACATAATAAGAATCTGTTTCATATTACCTTTCATTGATACTACGAAGGTATAATTATGACCTCTTAAATGAAATGGCGTAAATATATGTAACACGTCCCGTAAAAGTGAATAATAAAATGGCGCCAGTTTTGGCTCTAATATTTAAGACACAAGACCGCTTCGGTCTTAGGTCCTAAAAATCGTAACCAGCAAAATGATGTTAATAATGACAGTTTGACTGCAATCAAATCAAGGTACCTCATAGGTGCCATGGTAGTAGAAAAGTTTTCCCCTGATGGTGGGACCCCTCTCAAGCCATATGTACCCTTTTACCTTGAAATATTCGCCCCCAAACCCCTACAACCCCGCCGCGCGCGAGAAAAACTTTAGCAGAAATTAGCAAAAATTCGGCTAAAGTTGGCATAAATTAGGTAAAATTGACAAAATGACTTAGGTCTTTAGCTGAACCTCTTCTGAAGAACTCCCCCGAGGACCTCTACCGACGACCATCTACCACCCTACCCCACCGCACCTGCGATAACTATGTGCTAAGGTATAGTAACATAAAATTTGAGTGCGTCTGGTACATAACAGTTATGCATCGAACGTTTCAATTTCGGCGACAGTTATAGCAACCTCAAAGTTGTTGAATGCATTTGAAACCGCCGAACATGCCGATTTCAGGCAGCATCAGGGCATCTATAACAAGCATCGCAGCAATAAACCAGTCACCAACCGATATCCGCATTGCATTGACAACAAGCGATGGTCGCATTTACAAAGTCGAATGTTCGATGGATAAACGCGTGGCCAAGCCAGAAAGGCTTCAGGCTATCAGTATTTCAGACGAAGTTGCTACAGGAACAACATTATGTACCGTCGATCCACTATATCGCCGACTAATTGTTGCACAGCGGCGGCCGCTTACGAAATTCCCTCGGTCACAAAGCAATTGTCCTTCGGCAAGAATATTAGTTTTGGACGCAGAAACTTGGGAAATTATACTAGTAAAATTTCAGTACAGCGGTGATGAATCGATGTTCAGTAGAAACTCTGTGTTAGACAACTGGCTTGTTACAAATGGAAATAATCGTATATACTTGCAGTCAACTGTTGACTGCTATGATGACTTGGATACAAGTATTGTGAATATAGAAGAATTTGCGTATTTTAATATGCGATAACAGTATATTTTCAGTACAGCGGTGATGACTCGATGTTCAGTAGAAACTCTGTGTTAGACAACTGGCTTGTTACAAATGGAAATAATCGTATATACTTGCAGTCAACTGTTGACTACTATGATGACTTGGATACAAGTATTGTGAATATAGAAGAATTTGCGTATTTTATTATGCGATAACAGTATATTTTATTTTGGACAAAACAACTTATAAATTCGGGTTTAGTTTAAACAGGTGACTGGTTGCATTGCATATTACACTGATTGAGCAATAAATTATAAAGTGAAATGAAAATAAGTTTAAACAATTCTTAATTTATCATCAATGTACGGGTTTTCCATTGTGCGCTCCTTCAGCAAGACTGAATGTTTCAATATACCACATGCATAAAAATATGCAATATAGGCTCTATATAGTCGGTTTCAGGTCAAAATAGGTTTAAATTTAGCAATTATTCCACGTAAACTGATGAAACTTACGTAATCTATTGTATGACATATCATAAGTGTGCAAGACAGCCGGCTCATATATAATCTCAGCGGTTGGTATGGTGCAGCAGGGTAGGATGTCGAAATTTTTATAACATAATATTTTTCTCCTATACCACTAAAGTATTCCAGAATTTTCGTAATTTTCGCCAGCTTTTGATAAAATTTTCCTTGTTTTACCGATCTGAAGCAGTCTCAGAAAAATGGTTAATGTGGCTTGAGACGTCCATCACCTCAGGACTTAGGACATCCATGCGCATATATGTGTCGCGATGCAATATTCACAATAATATCCCTTTTAACACAATGCAATACATATCTCTACAATCTAGATCAAATCCGTCTACTTAAACTTCAAACCGATCCTGTGCAAATTGAAAGTAGCCAATGACCTATGCCTTTAGCCAATTTCACTGCGTACGTCTCAACTGTATCGCCATGTGTATTTGATGATACATATTCCTCCTCTCACTTTATTGTATACCGCAAAACCGTTGAGTCGAATCTTGTGTATTGAGTTTGTCGTTTTAACCCTAAGCCTGAATGAAAATTGACTCAATTGAGTTTTTGGCTCAATAGTCTGTCTTTTTACAACCCTAGGTTGAATTAAACTTTGACTCGATTAGAGTCAAGTTGGCTCAAATCTTTCCTAAAATTGAGTTCATTTTAACACAATCTTCGCATTAAAAAGGACCGACTCAGTGCTTGAAGTTTGACTCAATGTGTTTGCAGTGTATGTACAACAATGTTTTGAACGAGTCCAAATCATGCATGGGTAAGATCATAAGTCCAAGAGGATAGCGAGTGTTTCGG
>JASANE010018055.1:0-10527 GCA_030248225.1 Trileptium ribeirensis
TTAAAAGAAAGTTGCTTTCGTAAAGCCAAAGACATCTGATGACTGAGACATATAGATAGCTCAGACATTGTTGAACTGCGTTATTATCGATAAAAATCCTTCAAAGGCATTACTTGTGAAATTGAAGTATGCCAAACACAAAATTTATCATGTAGTCCCGTTCATGCATCAATAGCAGCCGAGCCTTCATTAGTTTAATGAATAAATGTTAAGTGGATATTGTTACAACATCATATAAACTTGTTTCTGTATTCTTCTATAACCTAAAGAAAATTATCTTTTAAACTTAAATTGGTCATGGAATTTAGTCCAGTTGAAGTGAAAAGAAATTAAATTTGAGTCATGCTACACTAAAATGTGGGCTATTCGGATTTGGTAACAAGCTAATCAAAACACAGGAAAAACTGTTTGAATTGGAATATATTCGAGAACGTCGCACCGCAGCAATTTCCAGGTACAAATTTAGGCTTGCTTGAGAGAAGGATAGGGAATGACGAATCGACCTGATTACCTATATAGGCTAGGGGTTGACTTTCCCTGGGGACCTCTAATGAATCAGGCCACAAAACTAGACACGTGGGCCACCGAAAGGAGCCAGACCGAACACCCTGGAAAACCCGCCTGATAAGTTAATTCCTTGGTACTAATCGCCATTGCTTCTCCCTTGAGAGTCGAGGAAGCTGAGGTCGTATGGGTACCGTTTCTAGGAAGCCGACGGTGCAGCTCGGTAACCCGTCGTGGCTTCTGGTAGTTTTTATTTTTGGTTCGGTTTCGAACGAATAGAATCGAAAATTTTTCCCTCTAGTACAGTATTGCGCAAATTCCAATTAAAAAATAGCCTAAGCCAAATGTGTAAAACTTACCCTTTCTGCACACATAATCGCCTGGCAGAAATATAATTGCTTTCAGTTTTAGCACTAAGTCTCTAATTAGGCCAGGATCACAGTCTTTGAACAAGTCAACCTTGCTAAGCGTATTATAGTGAACCGAAAGAGCTAGATCTGTCTGAAGCTTAAATGGAAGTCTCTCGGTTAATGAACGTTCGTCAAATGTCTTCTGTTCCTGCCATGTGTGCATGAACCATGTTAGAACCTAAAATAATAATTTTAGAATATATTCAAAAGCTTTCAAACGTATATATACAAAGGAAACGCAGCTTTATGGCAATGGTGTATGCAGTAGCAATATGTCATGTACAATACAAACAAATTTTAATATTTATAAACACAGATATTTTCTTTTAGTTTTCCATCACGAAATTGGTCAGTTTGGAAGATACAGCGATAATTTAGTGCCTATCGTCTCATATCGACGAATTGGTTCAAGAAATATTCATTTCGACTATATGACTGAAAAAAATTTCCATTTATGGGTCAATCTTGGTACCGAGAATCTTCGAAACCAAATATTTCTCGAGAAGTGTATAATTTCAAGTACCATTCGAACGGCATTGACGATCTGAGTCATTGTCACATACAACTGAATTCGTTCATTTTAATCAATTTGAATTAGTTTAATTTATGTGAAGATATTCTCTATGCCTGGTTTCTAAGTCTGAGCCTAGTGGGTGGGTGGGCTAAAGGAAAATACCAATGTTAATGCTCTTTGAATAGGATGAGACTCTGTACTGCACTTTTCGATTGTGTTAACCATATGTATGTCACAATGAAATACTATTATGGGCAAGAGTCGATGACGATAGAGTCTACAGGAGAGTGTGATGCTCTTCAGATTTTCCATATATATGACCACACGCATTGCGTCGCGTTCGTTTTCGCCTTTACCCCCTCCCCAGGTTGACAATTCATCAAGAGGATAATGAAAATGACTACCTCACTTCAGATACCACCGCACCCAGAAGACCCGATTTTTTGGGCAACCAACTATGTCCATCCGTGTTAATGGTCAACATAATTACCGCAACCATATTCGTAAACCTCTAAATTCAGACACCACTCCCGGTACATGGACCAGTAAATTACACCCCACTCATATTCTTGAATCACTTGTTCAAGCCCCCTCCCCAATTTCCTGGGGTCTGGAACATTTTCGAAACTTTTTCGAAACTATTTTTCAAATTCCCCATGTTCCTGGGGCTTCAAAATCATAGCCTATGAACTTGGGAGGGCTATGAATTTAGAGCTCCATGGATATGGGTAGAATGTAAATTTGATGGTCTAAGAACATGGGTGGGCATAGGTTGGCGGTCCAAGAACATGGGTAGTCCAAGAATCTGGGGGAAGAGGGGAAGTAATGGCCGAAACCACCTAGACGTGCCGCAGACGATAATATAGGAAAGCTGAAGAGCCTCCCAGTTTTAACCAGAGTCGTCGACTTGCGCTATTGGTAAATTATCAGTAGAAACTAAACACTCCTGTTAAGAAACTGATGAAACATCGATGAAGATACGCGGGCTTTGCTATACCAAATCAAACTGAACTGCGGAGTCCAGGCTGCAGGACTATTATTGTCTCAATAGAAGTATATAATTAACGATTCAGGAATGCAAAAACAGGTATGAGTTACCGGAAGGCCCAATAATTTTGCAATGTGCAAAGTTCACTGGAAAAAAATAACTTAAAGTGCATTTCCTCCAGATAAACTTTTTGTTTTGGAGCAGTTACCCGTGTTCCACAACAACCAATTACGTTTCAAAGCATTCTCCTGATTAACTTCAACGCAAGGTTTTTTCGTTTGCTCAATTAGGGAAGAGCCTCAGTGATCCAAGCAACAGCTCCTCAATAGCTTAATGACTAGAGAACGTGACTTTTACGCAAAAGTTTGAGGTTCAATACCTCGAGGTCATCAATAAAAAGTTGTTCATTGATTCTCAAGATGCAGACTAATTCAGAACGTAACGGACTTAAGGTAAACTCAGAAGGTTAATTAAAATTTTGTATACTATTTGTTTAACCCTTTCCCGCGTGAATTAGTGTGAATTTCGCATGTTGAAAAAACTTTTGTCGCCGCGACTGAACCTGGATTGTTTGTGTGCGAACCTTATACATTAGGGGCTACGCTATCCAGAATCTGTTTCTAGGTTTCGTAAGGAAGCTCACAAATCGATCGTACAACAGCACACGCGCAAACGTACGCCCCATGACAAGCTCATTGAATACATCGAATCACAATGTTCGCTCTCACAAACACGTGACTCTATACGGCAAAGCGTTAATTAAATTTTAATATATACTCCACTTTTTTAAGATTTGATATGTTATAATTTTGCAATGCTACAGTTCACTTGACGGTATCGCTACGGCCTGCAATATTTTCTTTTGGCTTAATCCGGATTAGCGGATTCTACTGGTTAGGTGCATGTGAATGTTGTCTCGCTCGTACATTGCAAAACCGTTCAGTCAAATTTTGAGTATTGAGTTCGTCCTTCTTAATCCTAAGATTGAGTTAAACTTGACTCAATTTCAGTCATATTTTGAGTCAGCTTGACTAAACGTGTCAAAACTTGATTCAAATTGAGCCAAAGTTTAGCTCAAGCTTAGGGTTAAAAAAGAACACAGCATTGAGTCAAAACTCCACTGAACTTGAATTAAAACCTGACTCAAGTTGACTCAGTACTCAGACGCTGTGTTTTCTGCTCGAGAGGCTTTTTGTGACGGCGGAAATAAGTCTTAGCAGTTAGCTAGTTCGGACGGAATCAAACTTGAAAGCGTATTAGACAATTCTGCTCGCACGTTGCCTTTCAGCCCTGCCTCGCACCTCGTAAAGCAGTTTTTACGACTGACGTCGCCTTGGATTACGAAAATAGTTGCACTATCAAACATCAATTTCGCGAGTTTCAGCGGGTTGCTTTTCACTGTCGGACTGCACGGTTTATATTTTTCGTTAATATATCCTTGCATAACTATTTTGTACGGAATCATAGAAAATAATATTGGTCGATTAAAATTTTTAATAGAAAATAATTGCTATTAATAGCAAAGCAAAAAGTTAGCTTTTCGAAATGACATATATAATATAGCACTCTCAGTTTCAGACATTGTAGCGTGTATATTATCTATATTTTATAATTCTGTATAATTGGAAATTGGACTGGCTGAAAGGGGAAAATTTTATAGTTTTGAGTTGTCACAATGAAACATTAACTTCCAGAAAATGAATATATATTTACGTAAGCCCAGACAGCCTTGCCTATTGGCGGTCTGTTAAATCGTTAACCAATCACACTGAACACTGTTGCATACCGCAAAGTCTGTTACTTTAATGGGCAACCTTCAAAAATTCCCGATCCACCTCTGCACGGGCATTCCATCGAAAGACATCTTTTCCAACTATTTTTTCTCACTAAAAGCTTGCATTTGTAGTTCTCTTTACTAATTACCTTCTTTATACCAACAGCTACAGCCACTGGGTACATGTAATTACTTTTCTATTTGAAAGGTGTTATGAACAATCTAGGAACACTGTCAGATACCAACGGCAATAGTTGTATTTATAAACATGTGCCGTGAACAATATTTAAACTCTGTAGCCAGAAGAACAATGCCCATTTTTTGAAGAATCCGGAGCTGCGTACGTACATATTTTATGTCTAAAAATTCTGGATTTTTTTGACATGTGATTGCCGAATTTATAGTCCATCCATGCAATTCTGGCTAAGATATTTTTGCTCATATACTTCACAAAGGTAGGTGAAACTTATTTATAATCAAATCGGAGCTGATACATTAATCATTTGCGCTAAACACTAAATTTTATGCTAGCTTTTAGTGGTGATGTCCAGTTTTTATCGCTGGATATAGATATGTAACTTTCGCAACCAAATTGAGTTTCAGATTGTGCCACCTATTTTCAAATTGACTCTCAAGTTCTTCTGAGTACATTTTGCTAAACTGTGTGAATAATTGCGTGCAGAAATTAGCATATAATGAATGTTTTAATGCCGTTTCTATGTTTAGCATGGCTTTCATGCTGATATCCAAATCCAAATGCAACGGAATTTTACAAACAATTTATCTTACTTTATGTTGCGTCACCGGTGGCAATCGTAGCGATTTCATCTGTTGTACAGCTTCGTCGAGTGTTTGACGATAGTGATTTTCACCTTTGCCCGCTGTTGCTACAATGTCTCTGATTTGTCCCAGAAGCAGAGCGAAAACAAACACTCCTAACATCCATGAATAGCACATATAGATAACTTCAAAGACGTTGGTTGGCTGTTGGTTATTACCAATCGATGTCGCAACTTTTAGCATGAAATAGAAACAGCGGATATACGCATTTCCATCACCGCTGTAGACCCAATTATTCGAACCCAAACCTTGCCACGCCGAGAACGAATAGTAAATGCAACTATTGCAGTGAATCAAATAGACCATATACGAAAGCATGCTGGCTATCCGCAACCCGTAAGGACTCGAAACAACGGTATCCATTGCTGCGAAAAAGTCTTGGTATGTTTTCAGGCGTAAAAGCCTCGGTAAACGTAGCAGAACATTGAAACGAAGTGACGGAACAATGTATAATATATCTAGCGGCAACAATGACAATAATTCAACCTTAAATCTTTTGCTAAAAAGATATGTTCGTCGCATTGTTTTCTTATCAGTTATTTTCATACCATTATCAACGTAAGATATACGTGGCTTGAACAGTAGCATATCAAGAATATAGAACAAATCGGCCGTATAATCCATCGCCAACCAGTACGGCAAACTTTCCGGTGTCTGATACGGGAACACAGCTCGTAGTGGAACAGCAAATGCATTGTACAAAAAGAAGAATGAAACCACAAAGAGCCATGCGATGTATGGTCTGTTTTGGTCGTCAATGTATGCCGGTAATTTTAGTTTGGAAATTAATCGCTTATACAATGGGACTTTTTCTATTTTTTCTTCGCTTTCATTTTCCTATAAAATGCGATCTATAACATATATCACATCGTATTAACAGCAGTGACACAATAATTTGACTTAATTATTTGTCGTATTAGGTGGTACTTTTAGGATTAAAATTAGTAATTACCTTTAATTCTTTTGCCAATATTTGCTACGTATACTTATATATGTATGCGTATGTGCAATAAATTCGTCGAAGAATATATATGTACGAATAGCAGTAGAAAGTTGTTCGGATAATGCGCAGTGACCTTCAAACCGGTATCCCAGATATATATACATACAATGTAATGTGTTGAACAAGTTGTCAAATGTCAACAACAAACAAGCGTAGCTGAAACGAATATATAATAAAGGTAAAAGTCTGATCGGGCAAAATGCGAGTCGTGTTGAGGCGCGCGCCCGCGAGTCGGGTCAAATCGGATTGGGCCGCACGACAGGAAAATATGATACTCAAACTCAGAAGCGCAGGCTATTGCTTAAGTTTAGAATTCTCAACGCAACGGAATACAGATGGTTGGCAGACCTTACCTTGTGTACATACACTACCTTTACCTACTCTAGGCTAGCTGTGGCTACGCCCTCTTCCGATATAGGGTGCACTGTTACACAATTATCTGTATTCCATGTCATTAATTTCTAGTAGGATTATATAACAAACATTTTCGACATGGCGAGTGGGCGAAGTGTCCGATATCCCAAAAATAGTCAATAGTGTAGTTTACTGAAAAACAAGATTCTTCGTTGAGACCGTTGGCTTACGTTTAATAATTATTTTCTGTGCAGTGATAATCTACTAACATTACTACTTTAAAACCCGGCGAAAGAACGAATTAAATTTTGGTGTTACCTATGGTAAACCAACGGTATCTAGATGCTTTGGTTGCACCATTTGGTTTCCAGCGAAACATACGGGGTCACATGACCGCTGCCTATCTATGTAGCGACGTTCTATGCATCTATATATGTGTTGTAGCGTTTAATAAGCACGGTAGGTTCTGCAAGTTTGCCAAATTCAAACTGAATCTGTTCAATAAAACTAGTTAACAGTTAATTGTAATTATATATTCACAGATTCGCATTCGGCATTATTATATTTTTAAAAAAATTATTTTTGCGCTATTAGTAACATCAAATTTTATTACTACTGAGCAGAAAAATATGCGGGGCGATAAAACAACCCATGTAAACTTCCATTGAACCATGCTTGGCTTAGATTTTTTAGAATACATATTACATGTGATTTAGATAAGAAACAAAGTCGGGTCGGGTCGGGTGCGAAAACGCAACCCGAATTCCATCTTTAATATATAATACACCATAAGAAGTTTGTTTGTACATATAGAATCATTTTTTCGTCTATTTATTAAGTAGCTGCTGTACTTCATTCCTATCTAGTTGTGCATTTAATAATAAACAAAAATTGGACATATTTTCTTATACGCCACTGTTCAGACGCTGGAAATTTTGGCCCATGTCAATTTTAGTGGCCGGACGTTATAACTTTAGCAAAAGAATAGCTTAGAGCGAGGGTTTCGGGGGCGGCAGCCCCCCGACTTAGGCTTAATACACGGCTCATATAAGGACCTTAGCTTAGGCTAAGACTAAGGCTTAGTGTATCGAGAACGGCATGACATTCATTATACTTCGGCTGCTAAAGTTGACATGGGCCGAAATTTTCATCAGAATATAACAATCGCAATATATGTCTGATAATACTACAAAACAGTGTTACATAGTCCCCTGTGTGGATGAATTATCTTTCTAAGTATTTTAAGAAACACTGTAGTAGGAGCTCAAACTGTATATAAGGTATTCGGTAATCTTTCAGTTAAACCAAGTACCGTAGGCTTTTTATCACCGTCACTTGCGTTCTGTTTTGGTCCAGAAGCATCTACTTTAGGAGTTGTTGCGGCACCGGCATTCTCTTCTTCTGCTTCGGGCAATGGCTTGCTGACAACTTGTTCCTTGATTATTTTCGTACGGCGCTCTGAAAGAACGATTTGATAGTTAAAACTACTGCAACGTCGTACATCCTCGTTCACGCTAAGCTCTTACCCGTGCACACAAGTGTCCATTCAGCATTACTTGGAATTTTGTAAATACACATAACAATACGCAAGACCAAGGGGTATGTAGTAGTTGTAGCACAGCCGTGGTGCGTTAAAGGATTTGTACGCACGGTTGTAACTAGTTCAGACGAGTGCGTCAGCACGAGTTTGAACGAGTTAAACAACACAAACGTGCGTACAATTCACTTGACGCACGCCCGGCTGTGCTACAACTGACTTGTAATACAACTAATTTAACTAAACGTGCGTTAATCATTTTGACGCGCGGCTTTAACTATATAAGCTGTGTTACAATTACTAACATAGAATGATTTAGACGATTTGATATTGAATGAGTGATATAAATTTGTCGCATCGCTTCGTTTGTTTCTAATGTACAGTATGTGTTGTAATGCTCGGCTGCACATAGTGTTGTATCTTGGGATGTCTGGAAATTTATGAAAACAGCAACTACGTATTGCAGAAATGAAGAAGGGTAAGAGCAAATTTACAGAATGTCACATTATAGTTGCAGATTCATGCAGATATTAATAAAGCTGTGTAACACCACGCCTTGTGCGACTGGTGTGCGTCGACATATAAATGTTATACCTAACGTTTGGTGGCTTTTTGGGATCTGTGCAGTCCAGTTTTGACTTTACATAATAACTCACACAATATGCCATCTTACACTTTTGTATCCTGGAAATAATTAACGTTATGATTAGTAAAATTTACGGCGAAGCTTCCCTAAACCCTCGGATCCCTAAAATATTCGTTTTACATTATTTTTGTGTTATTATCGAAACTGAAATTTCGGAACGGCAGAATTTGAAAATGAAAGCCGCAACCCGCATCACTTTTTAGGCTCGCACGTTATTCGGGTAGGAAAAAGAACAGCTTAGCGCGACGGGTAGTATGGCGGTATTACACCAACTTATGTTGAGACACGTTAGTAAGGAGTCTGTGAAATTTGTAACGATGAAACTCATGACAATCTTTGAAATTAATATCTTGTAAAATAATAAATTTCCCTATTTGATATATAAAAAGACAAAAATTTTGTCTCCAAAGCCACTTACTGAAATCTCTGGCTAGACTTCGCAAGCGCTCGCGCACCAAGAAGCTAATTTCATTATCACCATCGATTACCAACGGCCTTCGTTTATGACTTGTACGAGTAGGAGCAGACATGTTGCGGTTAGGTGATGTTATACTGCTAATAGACGGCCGAAGGAGTGCAGTTTTTTGGTGAGGTCTCCAACCTGATGGCCCCGGCTTACATTCCGCAGCTAATCTTGTCAAAAATGCTTCTTTCTCAGCCCGAGCACGGTCTTGTGAATATATTTTCTCCGCCTCGCTAACTATTGCACTTACATTGAATATGGGAACTGTATTTGCTTTGGGAAGCTCCTTCACAGATGCAACCATTGCAGCAGATGTTTCGTTTCCGGTTTCAATGAGAATTACATTTTCGGACGACTCAACGTTTTTCATTTTTAATGTTTCATTAGACTCGGTGTCTGTAACAGCTTCGTTATGTTGGTTATCGCTATAATAATAATAATCGGTGTTTTTGTCTGTGATGCCACATTGTTTTGTGCATTTATCTGTCACCGTTGCGGGATCAACCAATTTTCGCGCTAGATTTAACAACTGTCCTGTGGTAAAGCTTCGTCTAAATGGTGCTTTTTTATAATTATTTTGATTAAAAGTTTCCGTGATGGATTTGTTGATATCATTACCGATATTCTCAACATTCCCGTATTTTGCCAAATTATGCTGCCCTCCGGATTCTTCAATAACAGAATTTGTCATCGAATACAGTTCGTTATTTTTCTCGTTTATAATTTTGCATTCGTCAGCATTTAGGTTATCTATAGTATTTTTTAGTTTCGATGTAATCTTATCGAGCAATTGGTCGGTGTTAGATTTTGTATTTCGTTTATCATCTGTTGGTTGCAATCCTATGACAGCAATTTGGTTATTAATAGCGTCTTTTGAAACATTGCTAACATCCCGAGCTAGAAAATTTTTGTCACAATTGGTGGTACTGTCTGCACCAAGTTTAACTTTTGAGTCGTTGTTTGCGTGATACCTAGCATGCCTTGTTCCAACATTATGCCGGATTTTCACACTTTGAGCATTAATTACATTTGCGCGACGGGTTTCTCTGACCACTTTCGCTACACTTGATGGACCTATTGATGGCTGTATATTGACGGGCGGCTTCGAATAAGCATTAACCGGTGGCTGGATTACTAACGGGTTTGTGGTGCGATCGTTTTTATTAACTTGCTGTACCGACTCCGATATAGCTGTACTGTGATCATTATCCTCGTCTTCTACATTTTCGACGTAATTCAATCTACTTGACTTTATGTTCTTCGATGCTAGCGTGGCATTTGATTTTGATTCTTGGTATGCAGAGCTACTAGTCTCGCTAACTCGCTTGGGTAATACCATTTGTGCTGTTAATGGTATTTCTGGAGAACTTAGATGTATTGCCGTATCAACACTTTGTCGCTTTGGCCGATTTTTTGGTTCCGACCCGACATTTATATTAGTCAACAAGCCAGAATTTGATCTAGCTGATGTGTGTACGTTTCCTTTCTCGTCAA
>JASANE010018056.1:0-12161 GCA_030248225.1 Trileptium ribeirensis
TCCGTATGACATCGTGGCGTAAGATGACGAACGCTGATTGTTGAAGCGTTGAAGGGATATATGACGGCCGTTCAGCCAATCGTGTAGTAGTTGGTTCATAGTGCACTGCAATGAAAGATATCGGATCAGAGATTGGGGTGAAGTTGATATCATGTGACCCGGGAGTCGAATGGAAGACCCATGGACCATCTCTCCAGCTGTTCCATTGATGTCCACATTGATGGTGGATCGTATACCGATTAGCACCAAGAGTAGAAGTTCTGTCCAGCGTTGGCCATTGTCGTGAGCTTTGATGGCAGCTTTGAGTTGACGATTAAATTGTTCCACCATCCCGTTGGCAATTGGGTGGTAAACCGTACTCCTGAAGTGGCTAACTCCCAAAAGTCGTGTCAGTTGACTGTATAACGATGATTCGGACTGGAGACCGCGTTCAGAAGTAATGTATGTCGGGACGCGGAAACGAGAAATCCAACCTGATACCAGAGCCCGGGCAACGGTTTCAGCGGTAATGTTGGCGATTGGTACTGCTTCTGGCCAACGGATGTAGCGATCGACGATAGTCAGCAGGTATGCTTGACCATCTGAAGGCGGCAGTGGTATGTGATCGAATCGATTATCAGGCGGACGAAACTTGCTAAGTGGTGAAATAATATGTCGACCAACTTTTGTAAGTTGACACTCAAGGTATGTTTTGGCCCATCGGCGGACGTCTCGATTGATTCCAGGGCATATGAATCGTTGTGTAACCAGTCGTTGGATTGTTCGAATGCATTCGAGGGATTGGAGGTTGTAGAACGCTATTCGACGGATTGGCATCGGTAACCAGGGCGTGGAACACCGGTTGATATACCTATCGCGCATGATCGGGCTAGGGCATATTAGTGCGATGACCGACTTCAATTGAAGTGATCGGTCGGTTGTGTGATGTAGATTGATCACCGACTTGGGCATCGGTTACACTATTGTAGTCGATTTCTAGCGAAGTGGCGTTGATTCTTGACAGTGCATTCACCGCTTGATTGATTTCAACTTTGACATGTCGGCTGTCAGTAATAAATTCAGCGATGAACGATAGATGGCGAAGCTTTCGAGGTGATTGTCGCTCCGATCAGGTTCGAAGAGCAAATGTGAGCAGCTTGCGCTCGGTGAGCACAAAGAACTGAAGTCCTTCCTCCATATATCGGAAATGCCGAATAACCAGGTAAATTGCCAATAATTCTTGGCCGAACGTGCTGTATCGGGCCTCTGTCGGTGTCAGGTTTTTCGAGAAGAAAAACAGTGGTTCAAAAATACCATTGTGGTTTTGTTGCAGCACCGCACCGACAGCCACATTGGAGGCATCGACAATTGTGTTGACGTGGGCACCAGGGTATGGGTGCGCGAACATCGTCGTGTTGGCCAGTGCTTGTTTGTACGCATCAAATGTTGCAGATGAAGCTTCAGACCACTCGATCGTCTTTCCTTGTTTCGAGCCACAGACAAGGGTTGTCAACGGGGATGTGATTTCGGTGCATTGAAGAATGAATCGGTGGTAGAAATTCAACATTCCAGAGCCCTTGGAGCTTCTTCGTGGTTGTTCGCTTGGAAAACACTGGACTGATTATACTTTCGATTCCAGCGGTCAAATCCCGTCGCTGTCGACGAAGTGACAGAAAAATTCGAGAGACGCTACTCCAAACGGGCATTTTTGAGGATTGATTGTCATTCCGAAGTCGTCGTGGCATCGAAACAGTTCTTCCAGGTGATGTTGGTGCTCTTCATGTCCTTTGCTTGCCACCAGGATGTTGTCAAGGTAGGCGCAGCAGAAGTCGAGGCCGTGGACGATTTGATCAATGAACCGCTGGAAAATTTGAGCGGCATTGCGGAAGCCAAACGGTATCCTCACGTACTTCAATAACCCAAACGGGGTGCCGATCCCTGTCTCATGTGTATCTTCGTCGGCCACTAGAATTTGTTGATATGCTCGCACCAAATACACTTTCGAAAAGACCGCCTTGCCGGCCAATGACCCGGTGAAGTCTTGTATGTGAGGAATGGGGTGGCGATCCGGGATCCTTGAATTATGATTCCTCTAGTCTCCGCAGGGTTGCAAGACGCCATTTTTCTTGGAGACCATATGCAACGGCGATGAGTAGCAACATGATGGCCGGATGATGCCCAATTCCAGCATGGGGTGTAACTCGTCCTTCGCAATTATCAATTTGTCCGGCGGCAGACGTCTTGAACAATTGTGGACGGGCGGCTCCTTTGTTTCGATATGGTGTTACACCGTATGGCGCAGATTATTGATCAAGCCGGTGGAACTCGTGATGCTAAGGAACTTTTTCAGGCTTTCGGAGTATTGAGATATTCCCTGGGGGTCGCAGATGATCAGCTGCACGGGTCTAACTCTCGTGCTGATGCCTTGAATTGACAACCGAGTGACCCTGGCATGAAGGCGGAGTTGTCTGACATCGGGATCAGATCGAACTAGGAAAGTAAATCGATGCCGATGATTGAATGACAGACGTCGGCGACGACGAATATCCACCCAAAGACAAGGAGACGCTTGAGGACGGCGGCTGGTATACGCCCAAACGACGAATGTCCCGCTTGGGCGTATCCCGAGATTGAGCAGAGGCACGAAGCAGTTGACTTGGTTTCCGATCACCCAGGTGTTCAGCATGGAGTAGTTGCTGAACCCGTCGTTGGTCAGACGCGGAATGTAGTTGAACCAGTTGTTCGGGGAGCACGTCGTATTGGTTGTCCCGCGGCGTGTTGATGAGAAGGTATCAGACTTCTGTCGGTGTGTTCAGGTGTCAGGGACCCGACGACTTATAAGAATTTTGTTTGCTGTGTCGTGATGGCCCGGGTGGCGAACTGGGCTTCGACTTCGGCAAACGACAGCTCAAGGTCAGCAAGCCAGGATGGTGGCAACATGATCGTAGCGGCCGCCACAATTCTCGATCGGGGTTTTGCACTGATCCGACCCTTTTGGAAAATCGACCGGCATTGAACTGTAAATGGGCAGAACGGTAGAACCCGAGGATTACCTGCGAATCAAGTGAGCTCGGCTTCGTACCACTACTCACGACTTGTCACGAAGGTTGCCGAAGGAAGGACATGCAAATCATCTGCGATTCAGCTCAAAAGTTGTCCGACATGGATATCGTCGAACAGCGGTTGACGTAGTGGATTGCTTGGCTCAATCGCGCTTGTAAACCGTTGACAGCAAACAGAACCGAACTGAAGTCCTCGCGGATTAGAGACCGATGTTATGGCAGTACGCGATGAAAACTCAATGAGAAGCAAAATAAAACCAATAAGTTGAATAAAGCCGTCGGGTTCACCAATCTTGTGAATAATTTATGATATTTTCGTATAGATATGTATTTACATAAGTAGAAATTTAATATTGGTGTACACTATATAAATAATAATTATAATTGTATAAACTAATATTGTATGAATTTTCTCATAAATTTATGTTAATATAAGTTATATTGCTAACCACTAGTAAGTCACAAGATAAGAACATATTTATTGCATGGAAAACGGTTTATATATTACAGAATGTGATGCAATATTATATTATATATTTCACCACTCATTATTGTGTTAGAAAAAAACATGTACTATTACATCAAGATTACGTGATCTTAGCCTGATACTCAGGCTTTTGTGAGCGAGATGTTAATCAACGACCATTCCCAAGCAGCGAAATAAACAATGGTTTTACCTTTTTAAGGTGTAAGCTTTAAAGTGATCAAATTTTTGCAACTTTACGATTACTAAAACTGACCCACAATTAGAATAAATATAACAATATTTATGAAAATATTATTAAAGAACATGTTTTAGAATAGTTCCTAAAACCAGACCCCATGACTGCATAGTAGAACTGCAACCTGGTTTGAACCCTCTACAGAGAGCACAGCTTTCCTTAAAAAATTCGACAATGGACTTCCATGATATACAATAACAATATTGGAAAAAAGATAATGGAACTATAAAGGATCATGATACAGCCGGGGTTCCGGAAAATTTATGGTCATAAGTGCGAACAAATTGTTATGAGGCCAATGCTCGAAGAGAGAGGAGACAGAAAGTCAATATGAGGCATTGTATTGTCCCGAGGAAGACCTAAAGCACGATGGTCATATCGCAACAGCCGCGATAAAGAAACCTGTCAATACAGCCTAACGAATAAATCTCCACAAATGAATAAAACTTTGCAAGCGAACACAGCATGTTGCCGCGCGGTACCAAAGCCGACTGAAGACTGACGGTCGCCAGTTCCAGCGCTCTATGCACCTATACCGGAACCCTTCCACATAAATTACAATAATATTCATAATATATGCAGGAAAATTATATTATCTTTTTGATAAACGCATTAGCACGGATTTTCGAGATTTGACTAACCGCAGATTTTGCGACAAGATCAGTCATTCGTCTAGAAAATACAAATTTTGTTAATATTTGAAAAAATATGCTGTTTAGAATTGCAAAAAAATCACATCTGCAATAAATTGTAGACAATGGAAATTAAGCCATGTCCAGTTAGGCACAACTGTCTCCTATTAAAAACCAATGTACACCAGCATCCGCATGCACTGTTTCGAATGCGAAAACTTTTGCTAAAAACGGCTATTTCGTTTCGCGATAGCAAAGATCATACAGCTACACGACATACAAAACAAAGACGATTTCTTCCCAATCTTACCTTGGAATGACTTGTTGCTAATTTACAGTTCGTGTTGTAAATGGTGTCATCAGTAAACGTATTCGAACAATGTTACTTGCAGTACCACCATACCTCAGTGATCGATATACACCAGGCACACAATGGTCAATTTTGTTGAAACAGTGGTAATTTTTTTTCTTTAGACAAAGCTCATTGAGTTGATAGAGAAAATGATTACGCCATATTTATGATAAAATTTTCAGATTTTTTATTACCAACACCAAAAAATAAAGAAAATAAATTTCCCAATAATAATACTAATAGCTTGTCTCATCGCCAGAGTGTTGAACACGTAATTCGGAGAGAGACAGTCACAGTTATACAGAGCATCAGCTTAAAAATGAGCCGAACATCACCCATGTTCTTCGAATGATCGAGATGTATGTAGCCGCTTACTGAGTATTAACAGACTGTGCAACTACACAGAGGCTGAATTGTTCGGCAAAATATCCATGAAGCTGCAGCGGTTGTTGATATATTGTCGTTTTAGTGTATATTGGTTCTCACGGCTCATTGAAACCTCCATTTTGGCCAACCTGTGAGTGTCATTTGTCTCATTATGTTGAGCAATTCATGCGCTATATTGTTGCATATGGTGTGCAGGGTTGAGTCAAAATGTATTTTTGACCAGGGCGATGAAGCCCAATATATAAAAAAACGGAAATATCTTCGAAGGCACTCGAGAAGTAATCGTAATCGAGAGCAAGCCATCGTCTATATAGCTGCACATAGGGTGCTGCTATTGTGCGTACTTACGCTGCAGGGTTGGTTCACAATCAGTTTCAAATGGGTCCATTCGTCGTAAAGCACACGAAAAGGGCAGGGTCTTCGCACAACTCGAGCTATATGGATTTTTGTAGAGCAATTCGTCTTGTGTGCAGTTGCATGTTGTGTGTCTTTAAATTTTCATATAAGGGCTATATCTCCTCGATTATTCATGCAACATGGCCAACAGGTCGGCGCATTTTGTAAATTGAAGCTCAATATAGCTGTGAACACCTGTTACTTACACAATTCAGCACCCAGAAATCACCGCGTTGGGGAGGAAACAGCTACTAACATTATGTGCTATTCAAACCGCATTGATGAGCTGAAACATTTGGTCAAAATCACCCGAATCCGCATTTAGGCGGAACGAGTGCTTAATCACTAATCCTAAGCCTCAACCTAGGAGCATTGGTTAATAAATATCTCAAATTTACGTCTCGACGAACTGAGCTGAATGTTATAATTACTATTCTATCTGTAATGTTGACCACTTCGCTCTGAGATAATTTATCAAAACCCAAATAAAGTTAAAAACAGATGCAGCTATAAAAAATTGTCGACTTGTCGTGTGACTTACGATACGGTACATTAGGGTTTTGATTAGTATCGGCATACGGCATATATGTACATTTATTTAGTTTTTCACATAAAAGAAACTACCATATATTTTGCTACTATACAAATTTAATCAGCTATGACTTTTGTTTTTATGATTTTGCTTCTTAATACTAGCACTTAACGGCTTTTGTTTCCAAAAATCAACGTACATTAAACAATAGAAGCGTCATTGCAATGCCACACGCAGTGAAGCACAACGTTACAACGAACATAATTAGTGCAACGATAACATTGTGGCTAAACTCGAAAATTGTATTGAACCATCCGCTGAAAACAATTTACTGCCAAATGAATAGTTGGAAATATAGATAAACAGCTAAGCTCTTGATCATACCACGGATTTTCGAAGTTGGTATACTACATACATAAATCTTCATCAAAATTTTGGGCACCGGACTATGAATCGTCAAATGCCTTTCGGACCTAAATGTATTTTAAGCAGTTAGAGAAAGCTTCAATTATATCAAACCTTAACAGTCTTTTTTCAAATAAAGAAAGTGATAATTCTCGTTTTCTCTTGTGACATGGTCGGCAGGAAGTCGCGGATCATTTGGGCTCTACACTACCAGTCCACTCCGAAACCTAATTGATACATCCAGCAACCCACGGCAATAGACAGCGTAAGCACATACGAGGCATATATTATAATGGGGTAATGCTGGGATTTGCGTATACTGTAACAATAATAAGAACACGGAAAACCCTAGAAAAATGTACAACTTGTCCAAGAGCAACGGCTATTCCGAAAAATGATGTGTGCGCGCTATTAGATGTTAGCGTGTCAGTTGTCGCCTTTGGGTGTTGAAAAACATAAATTATGCAATTCATCATTAAAGATTACGGCTTTGATTCGATTACTTTCATGGTGGCCGCCATTTCGACAAATGTGAAATTCACGGCCATTTAGGGTTATCTGGCACTAAATGAAGGGTCATAAATACATTTACGAACCACTTATTGTATACTCATTTAATCGTACAAAACTTCATAGGCCAATGACTTGAACCTTACATTTTTCCGGTATAGGACTCTCGGCGACAAAGCGATGTAGGTACAGTTCAAAAACAAATATTTCGAGCTCTTCGTTCCGCGCGCTAACATAAGTTTATCCAACCAAGTCAAACACAAGCAGTCGACTTGGAAATTTATTCCCCACTGCTTCCACGATGCTTGCAAAGATGGAAAGATAATCCCACAACAATAGTGCTTCATGTGTTACAGGCCTCTGAAGCTTATAGCTTAAGAGTTAAAAATATAACATTCATGATTTATGATATAATATATATTTGTTATATTATTCGCAGTTTTTCGCGCAACATCATAAAAACTCTGATGGCAACTCGTCGGTTCCCGGATGAATAGTCGGAAGCAACAGCAGAAAATTAAGAAAAAATATACAATAACATAACCGCAGTATATGTAGAAAGCTCATGCAGATAGCGTAAAATCATCGGTGGCGGGAATTATAAACGAATGCAACGCAATGTAAGAAACATCAAGAACGAGCTATGCATAACAGTATTGCAATAATTAAAATCATGCAAGCTAATAACAATGCAAGCCCGGCCAAGCAGCACAAAACGTCAAGCAAAACAAATCACCTGTAAGTACGTGTAGCTGGCATCGGCTATACCTACTTTTTGTTGTAAGACTGTAATGTATATAAATAACTGGACTGGTGGAAACAACCGAGGAAATGGAGAGTAACCTCAATTCAATTACGGATTTCTTTATGTTTTTCTGAAAATCCACAGGTTCAAACAGTACTCTGCTAAAAACTTGAGACGTGGTTGATCTTGATTAAAGCATGTGTAATATTATAGTTGTTCAAAAGTCACGTTAGCCCTGTTCACGCCCATGAATGCTCAAGTGCATTGGCAACTATCGCGAAGTGTCGTCTCAACTGAGTTTATCGTGGGCTGTTCTTTGGCACGTGCGTTATTATTCGTTAGGTTTGCGAGTTACCTTAAGTAACCTAGCAAACAACTCATCAATAATAGGGCAGCCGTTCGAGTACATCGCTCGCTTTCATACAGCCCGAGCTCAATGCCTGACGTCGGCTCTAGTGTGTGACAATGCACAATTGACAAATTCAGACATGAAAAAGTTTTAGTATGACTTAGCTTGTGTTCGGCAAACGATAAAAAGAATAACAAATTTACAAGAAAGTTTTGTTTCACAAAAGAATTATTGTATGTATAACTGAAACCGGTTATGTTGGTTTAGGTCACTTAAGTTTTCAACTGTTTTCTGATATGTATAAAAAACCTTTGTTTTTGCCAAGAGCATAACATGATATACATAATATCATGTACTCCACTAAATATATAATATATACATTACTCCCCAGAAATGACTGGAAATAATTTCACTTTAACAATACAATTTTATTATTAGCTTTAATGCTTTCGAAATCTCGAGCGAGCCTCTCCAGTCCTGTCATTTTTTGGCGGGCGCCGAATAATCAAATCTAGGGCTTGGAGGATTATATATCGGCAGATATTCACAATATCGGCATCGGCATTGTAGAAACATCAAAAATAACGATACCAATGTAACAAACGGTTTAAAAATTTGAAACTGAATAGAAAATTACGAACCACATTTCGAATTGCAGTTGGGTCCCGAGTTGTGGTTTTGAGCTTTTAAAAACTAGCTTAGAAATCTCAATTTCGAACACCAAATTGGGAAATAAGAGCAGGCTAACCAAGTTCGACCCATTTCCCGTCATCAGGTAAATTACTGTTATTGGTGTTAAAAATTTTTCAGCAATGTGAAATACTTGAAATCGCCTTATGCTGTGGTATTAGAGAATTAACTTATGAAGACTCACTTGGCAGTAGTTGTTTGTGCCAAGTTACAGAGCAGCAACCGATAGGCTGTAGCTTAACTAGGTGACTAGAAATATGTCAGTGTTTCATTGACTACATATATTTCTCGGTGCCTTATAAACTGTTTAGTAGAGGTCGAGAAATGTGTATGTGGAAATTAAAAGAGCTAAGCAGAGGCGGTACCTTAGTGAAAACAAAGGCAGAATGAAAAATAGTTAAAACACATGAAACCGGAACTTTGATTCCGACAAAAAGAGCCGGAACCAAAACCGACATTTTTGCAACCGCAATTCCTGTTATTCCTTGACAATGCCATAACAATATTTATGAACCTCTATGTCATCACGCTGCCCATTAGCCACCAACACAGTAGTTGCCGCTGGCATTACCACCACACCTAACATCGTCCTTCCTCACTTTATCCTACACCACACCCAAGTATATACTTCAAATACATCTAAATAGAAAAGGGGACCTAAAAATACAGTCACTTCAGCGTGTCATATTCAAACTGGGCAATCTCACAAGTACTGCAGTGGACATGGAGCAGAGAAAGTGAAAAGATGCACCAGTTGGTACAGGATGCGACGAACATAAATCAGCCAAGATAGGCGACTGATTTCAATAATGCCAGAGTAGTCATAGAAATAAATCAACAGAAGTGCAAGAAAATCACAAGATCCCCGGCACCATACGCTAAGATAATCTTGATCATGAAAGAGGTAAAACACTGAATGAACAAAGGATTTTGTTGCTACTCAGATTTCTGCTGTCACATTTGCTCTGATTTCTGAGTATGTCTGGACAGCAGGTTTAATAAAACTGGACAACACACACTTCACAACGTTTCGGATCCATAGCAAGCCTGTGACGAGTATTGGTCGAACAAAATCAGCCTGCATGACATAACAGAAAAGACCTACTGAGAAAAATAATTTCAAAGACTAGACACATAATAAATGACTAATCTATTGTAAAACATTTTCATGTATGGCGTACATGCATATTTCAAGGTATAATATATTAAATTTTCTATTATTTGTATAGTACATACACCATTTAGTGTTTACTTTATATGCATGCAGGCATTAATTCAGCAATAAAACTATGTTACCTATATTAGGTTTACGTAGACATGACAGCCTTGCATGATGTCTTGAAATCTCATTTTATATTTAAATTCATTTCGAATGTCACTTTTCATCTGTTTTTAAGGCATACGCATAATATCCAGAAGTCTACGTTAAAACTATGCATGCAGCGTAGTTGAATATTGAAATCAACGAAATATTTTCATTGGTCAAGTCTGTGAAACTTGGCCGCGGTCGATTGTGGGTTTCTGGTTTAAAACGCATAACTCAACTTTGCCTGGGCGGATTGATTCGTAAGATAGCTGATTTGAAAGCTTGAAATCTATCTTTGTGCCCTTTAGTTAGGCTCGAAAACGACTTCCAACATCTTCCGTGTGTAAAAAAATGGCCAAATGGGCTGTGGTCCCGATGGGGCCCATAAAATCACGTTACTTATTGTAACTCGACAACCGGTGTAGATATCTTAATAAAACAGGATTCATTTTGTAGAATATAATAATGTATGAGGTTCTTCTAGGATGCAGGATTTGCGTCAAAAAAGTCCTAAAATGGGTCCATGAGACCCAAAATACACGAAATGGTAATATCTCCATAATAAGTAAAGGTATATATGTGTTTTGGTGTCATTTTGTGCATAAATTCATCCTCTATGCATTGCAGATATTTTAAGGTTTGGTGTTTTTTCATTATTTATGCTGCATGATTGCGTCAAAAAGGTGTTTTCAGTGGGCCTGTTAGACCCAAAATACACTAAAATTGTAATATTTCTGCAAGACCTCGAGCTATATAGGTGTTTTTGGTCTCGTTTTGCATAGCATTATGAGAATTTATTTATCCTCAATGTCGCTACAAATAGTGTGCTGCTATTGTCATTATTTGCGCTGTAGGGTTGGGTGAAAATAGGTATTTGCAAAACAAAACTAACGCCGGCAATAACTTTTCCATGCCCCAAAACCCCCAAGTGCAAGCTATCAGCCTCTCAGGACGTCAAAATAAAATTAGGAATTTTGGGTCGATGAACTATGGGGGCGCCATTCATACCCCCGTACTCATGGAACCATATGTCACACAGCAAAATCAACTCCGGCAAGGAGTTTCTCACACTCGAAAACCCCCAACTCATACTTTTCAGCCGCCCAGGACGTCAGAAAAAAATTTAGAATTTTGGGTCGAGGAACCATGGGGTCACCAAATCCCTTAACTCCAGAAGCAGCCTTAATCGAAAAACAAAAAAATGCGCATCCGCATTTATCATTTTATTATGAAATAATACCAAACAGCAAAAGTTAAGATAAAAATAACCTTGCTTCCGTGAAGAGTATTAATATTTGGCAAAAACCCACATTTTGACCCCTGACCACGGAACTAGACCGCAAATAAAAAACGCACGCAGATGATAAATCGACTATGCCGGTTCGAATGAGCCCAAGATCATGAAAATCGGTTAAATCGTTCCCGCGGTATAGCCGATCACGCACACACACGGCATTCGAAAACTTTCACCCATTCAACACAGAATCTCCACTACGTTCTGAAAAATGATCCTTTTTGTCAGGTTTATGACAAACGTTAACGTTGACATGATATAGCTTTGCACGATACGATTTAAAACGTATTTATATATATATATCTATTTGCAATGTCACGTTTAATATCTTTTTTAAGCTATAGGCATGCTTCAGCCGAATGCCTAGAACTCTACTTTAAAACCATGTATGCAGCGTGATACTATGAAACGTAAAAATTCGTTAATTTCTCTATAATTGGACAATTTCAAACTGAAAAATTGTGCCCACAACTATGCTAAATAATTAATACGTCGTAATATAAAACAATACTAATTATAATGCATAAAAATTAATAAAAACACAAACATGCACAACCATAGCGTCATAATCAAATTCAGGAATAAATGAGACAAACTTAATATAAAAATACAGCATTCATACATGACTATATGATAGAAAATTCAAGCTGAATGAAATACAGATTGCGCCGTCATTGGTACGCAAGACGCAAAGACTTAAGCAAGTATCATTTGTTAAATAAACCTTAGACTAAGCCTAAAGCCGACTCATGGGACACCGGGCCGCTTACAGGAATTCTGCAACAATGATGTTCATTTTC